>WAAG01010895.1:7240-30780 GCA_013390105.1 Tichodroma muraria | reverse complement strand
GAAGGGCCCCCCTGAGTCTCCTTAAATTAAACTTTCCATCCCTTGGTCACCTTCCCTGAGAAACATCCTCCTGGGAATCTGTGCCACAGCCTCAGGCCTCAGAGGGCTGGAAATTGTCTGTGGTTTCCAACCCAAATCTCCCAGTAGCTATGCAATCCCATTTCTCTGCATGTCAGTTTATCCTTTGCTAAAGTTCTTCTTCCCTGTGGATTTCTCCTCTCCTGGTGAGCTAGGAGAGCATTAAGATCCCTATTCCCATTGAAATCCTTCCAGAGGTGAACATGGAGAGTGCCCAGTTCACCCAGTTTGAGGCAGAGAGCTCTTGGTGCTCTGCTTCCACCTCAGGGTGGTCATTCCCAGTTCACCTTCATCCCACTCCCATTAACCCTCCTGCTTTCACCACCACCACCTTTTGCATCCTCTCTGGAAAACGAGGAAAAGCATTCCCTGAGTTTTGAGTCACTGTTTAATTCTGATCTCTTGGTTGCCCTCAAAGCGTCCTCACTTCTTCTTTCTTTGCTCTCTTTTCATTTCTGTAACTGAAAACCGTTTTTGCTGCTTTTTATTTCCTTTGCAAGATCCAAGGCAGATTTTTGTTACTTTGGATTTCTGCTACTTTGCGTTTTGTGCCTCTGAACTCCAACTGGAACTTCCCATTTTATTCCACGTCAGCTCCCTAATTATCCCTAATTTTCTTTATTTGCTCTAAAAGGACAATCCCTTCCTTGGATCCATGACTTGAGGAAATGGGACTTTGAACTGCTCAATCAGATGGGTTCAATCCCTCATTTCCTTACTTCGTCAAAATTTTCCCTTTTAAAATCAAAACTCTTATTAAGAACTGAATTAATTCCTAATTATTTCACTGCAGGCAATTTTCTTCAATCAGATCTTCCCAAATATCATCAGCATTGACAAACTCAAGCCAATAATCACTTCCAAGGAAATCTGTCCCAAATCATTCCCAAGGCTTACGGATTCTGCTGGGATTCAACTGAAAGCTGAATTTCCCCACAAGAACAATTCCTGTCCTTCCAAGAATTCTACGCAGATCTCAATCCATATAAAAAAAAATGGGGTTTATATCCCTTTCCACCTTTTTTTTCTTGGATAATCAATCAAGGCTGAAACTCCCTTCCCTCCCTGCCTTCATCCCATGCTTCCATTTGGAACTCTCTGGGAGTGACTCCACCACCTCATCCCGATTTTGTTTGGTTCCCCAGTCGGAACCAAATTGGACACCCCCAGTTCTGAGTGGTGTTTATGGGGTGATCCTGCATCCTCAGCTTGTTAGGACACATTTTATCCGTGCCCTGGAATTTCTTTGATGCTCCAAAGGGTTGGGAAGCAGAATTAATCCACCCCCAGCCAGTCTGCAGCACTGGGCAAAGGGGAAGGCATTCCCAATGCTCCTGAGGGGACAGCAGTCATTCCCAGAGATTATGGATTCTGCTGGGATTAATCCACCTCTGAAAGCTGAATTTCCCCGCAAGAACAATTCCTGTCCTTCCAAGAACTCTACGCAGATCTCAATCCATATCAAAAAAAATGGGATTATATCCCTTTCCACCTTTTTCTTTTCTTGGATACTCAATCAAGACCAGAACTCCCTTCCCTCCCTGCCTTCATCCCTCATTCCTGTTTCTCTCTGGGAGTGATTCCACCACCTCATCCCCATTTTGTTTGGTCTCCGGACACCCCCAGTTCTGAGTGGTGTTTATGGGGTGATCCTGCATCCTCAGTTTGTTAGAACACATTTTATCCATGCCCTGGAATTTCTTTGATGCTCCAAAAGGTTGGGAAGCAGAATTAATCCACCCCCAGCCAGTCTGCAGCGCTGGGGAAAGGGGAAGGCTCATTCCCAATGCTCCTGAGGGAACAGCAGACAGTTGTTATTCCATCCATCCCATCCCTCACCCTTCTTATTCCAACCAGGATCAGCACCACGGCTACTGCTGCTCCAAAGTGTTCCCAGCTGTGTGAAGTGGCAGCCAACCCATTTCCTGGAACTCGAGGGGAGGTAGCCAGATGCAGGGAATATCTGTGGAAAATATTTTTGTTTTTTTCTTTTATTTTTTTTTTCATTTGTTTTTCTGGAGAGAAAACAAAAAAAAGCCCCTTTTATATTTGAGTTTCTAGGCCAGCGACAGAGCCAAGAGCAAATGCCACCACGGTGACTCTCTGGAGTGGGGTCAAGAGGGACTAAAGTGGGAAAATGGGATGAGGTTTTCCTTAGGTCACTGTCGGGGTTTTGTGTCCTTTCAGCTGATCCCACAGAGATCTCCTCCAGCTTCTCTTTGTTCACTTTGTTGGCAAACAGGAGTCTATTATCACATCTATGTGGATCCTGGCTTAAAAACCACGGGATTTTCTCCATAGGATATGGAGAGACCCAGCCAGAGATGGAACCTGGCAACTTTTGGGGTCAGGCTTTGGGATTAAAGTCAGGGAGATACTCAAGAAGTGCTTGGCTGAAGGGCAGTGCGGTGGCTGGGACAGTGGGGACAGCACTGAGGGGCTGGAGGGTGTCCAGAGGAGGGAATGGAGATGGGGAAGGGGCTGGAAAACAAATCCTGGGAGGAGCAGCTGAGGGAGCTGGGCAGGGGCTGGAAAACAAATCCTGGGAGGAGCAGCTGAGGGAGCTGGGCAGGGGCTGGAGCCCCAGGAGGGGCTGAGGGAGCTGGGCAGGGGCTCAGCCTGGAGCAGAGGAGGCTCAGGGGGCCCTTCTGGCTCTGCCCAGCTCCTGNGCTCAGGAGGAGTCTGGGGTGGCGCTTGGGGACATGGCTTGGGGTGATGCTGGTGGGGCTGGGGTGGCACTGGGTGGTCCTGGAGGGCTCTCCCAGCCTTGATGATCCTGGGATCCTGGGATTCTGTGGCTGGTGCTCCAGAGATCACTTCAGGCTGAGACTTCCTGGACTCAACTCCTGTTCCCAGTGCCTGGAAAATTCAGGAAAGGCCTGGCTTTGCCTGGAACAGGGATGGAGGGTATGAGGAACAATACCCTTAAAAGGACATTTTTCCACTCCTAAGCAGATCCATCCCAAATTGCTGGAGACAGGACATCATTACATCAAGGGCCAGGAGGGGAGGAGGAGCAAACTCCAGGCAGAAGGCACTGGAAAATTCTGGGGATTCCTGCCCCTACCTCCGCAAGGAGCACTCGGGGATCTTTAACAACCAGACGTGGTCAGGACCTCAATTTTATGTCTTGTCTGAGCAATTTGCAACTCGGCCTCGATTCCAGGCGTGCTGGGGGGATTGGGTTTCTCCTGACTCAGAGGGAAGGCTCCTGCCTGGATCCCGGACAAGAACCCTGCAGCACCTGGGTTTTCCTTGGCAAGGAACCACACCAAGTGGGAGGCTGATAAAGAACAATTCCCACCATCTGGGGGTGGAAAATCAACACTCACTGTGCCCTCCAATGCCCTGAAAGCTGTGCCGAGGAGTGAAACCCTAAAGAAGAATTCCCTGCTCATAGGGGCAGCGGGGGTGTGGAGCAGTGAGGCCAACTCAGCCTTCTGCAAGGACAGGAGTGACATTTGACTGCCTGGATATTCCTCCCAGGAGTGTGTGGGTCTAAATATTTCCCTGGAACGGCTGGGAAGAGCCAGGATGGTGCTGGGAATGTGTCACAGGGACACCTGAGGAGCCGGAAATGTGTCACAGGGACACCTGAGCTTTGCTGGGCTGGGACAAACAGCGGCAGGAGTGAGCAGCCTCCTGCTGGGACATCAGAATCCCTCACACAGCCTTGTAATTCCCGGGATTTACACGTGGTGTTGTCTTTGTTTTAAGGGCTTGTCTCAGTGCCTGGGAAATAATCTGGGAAGCAGAGAAACGCAGCCACCTCAAAACACGTCCAGGGGGATTCCTGGTGGCTCTGGCTGCTCTGTCCTAATACCCAGTTCGTGTTTTGTCCCTTTTTCTGGGCAGGATCCAAAGGCTTGGCATGCCTGGGGTGGACAGGCCCGAGTCCTCCCAAAGCTGGATATGGTTAAGCTCAGCTTTAATTAGGCAGAGTTTAGGACACGTCTGGGAACGTGGATTTAATCTTGGGGTGGCACAGCAACAAATGGAATCATGGAAGGGATTTAAAGGTCATCCCATTCCAACCTGCCATGGGCAGGTTTTTACAGGGACACCTCCCACTGCGCCAGGCCTGATCCTGGCCTTGGGCACTTCCAGGGATCCAGGGGCAGCCCCAGCTGCTCTGGCAATTCCAGCCCAGCCCCTGCCCACCCTGCCAGGCAACAATTCCTGCCCAAGATCCCATCAAATCCTACTTTGAAGCCATTCCCTGGCTCCTGGCCCTCCAGCCCTGCCCCCAGTCCCTCTCCAGCTCTCCTGGAGCCCCTTCAGGCCCTGCCAGGGGCTCTGAGCTCTCCCTGGAGCTTCTTCTCTCCAGGCTGAACATTCCCAATAAAATTTCAAATCCAATTACCAAACACAACGACAAATTCTCACCCAGCCAGGAAAAAAAATGCCCCTTAAGGGTCAGAATCCATCACCCCGGTGGCTGAATCACCAGCAAACAGCTTCGGTGTCAAACACGGGTCTGCGCACCGAGAGGTTTCAGTTCCCACTCCTAAGTGATCATGGAAAAAAGGACTCAGGGCTCACTTCCAATAAATGAGAACCATGTTTGTGCGAGCAAAACCTCCCTGTGCTCGCAGGGCACCGAGGCTGTTGGCCAGGGTCTATTTTTGATGTGCAGCTGCTGCCCAGAAACGTCTGAGAGTTTCTTTTCTTCGGGCTCGGTGGCGGCGGGGTCAGGAAACAGCCTCTGCTTTCGGTTCTGGTCACAGAACACCCCAGGACACCTCAGCAACCCCGGCCTGGCAGGGAATAAAGGTGCAGAGAATTCAGGGGGGATCAGTTCCAAACTCTCGTTGCAGATACTTGATGTCAAAAATAAAAATGGCTAATTCAAAAAAAAAAACAAACCAAAAAAACAACAACAAAACCACACGGATCAGGGTGATGGCACAGAATGGTTTGGGTTGGAAGGGACCTTAAAACTCATCCAGACCCCCAGGGGCACCTTCCACTAACCCAGGATGCTCCAAGCCCTGTCCAAGCTGCTCTGGATTCTTCCAGGGATGAGGCAGCCACAGTTTCTCTGTACCAGGGCTTCACCACCCTCACAGGGAGGAATTCCTACCTAATATCCAACTCCTAATCTGCTGAGAAACAGAAATGGGAACATCAAATGAAGGCCTGAGAGCACCCAGGATGGGTTAGGCCAGTGCTCAAAGCTTGGAGATAAATTTAATGCACAACACAGGAGGGAAAAAAAAAAAATCCAATATTCTGCAGGATCACCTTTCCTTGGGAGCCCAGAGGAGAAGGATCAGTTCTCTTTAAGCCAAACTCCACGTGGGCAGGTGACATCTTAAAAATCCAGGTGCCAGCCATAAAAGTTAAGGAGTTTTCAACAGATTTTAGAGCTTTCTCCTCCAAATCCTGGCAGGAGCTGCACAATTGCTGCAATAAGAGTGTTTTCCTCTCCTCCCCCCCGTGAGAACAGCACAGTTCAACCCTTGCTCTGCACAGTGTTCGTGGGGTTTTTTCGAGGTTTGGGGTTTCGTGCATTTGTTTTTTTCCCCCCAAACCTCAGCTGAGAGGAGCTGCAGCTGTGGCTGCGCTGTGGAGAGAGAAAAGGTGACAAGAAAGCTGAAAGGGCCTTTCATGGGAAGTGTCTTCAGGCTGGCGCTCAGAAAAAATTCAGAGGGGAGCCAAAAGCAGCTGCTGGTCATGGTCACCTGCTGAACCTGTGCTTGAGGACACCCCAAATCTTCCTGGATGCTCATCCCCTGTTTCCTCCTCCTTAAGCTGGGGAACTAGGCTGAGTTTTGGGCAGGAAAGGCTCAGCAAAACTGGGTTTTGCCACTTTGAGGAGCTGTTTGTCGCCTTCCCTCGCTGCTGGGGGTGTGACACCTGCAAAGGACACCCCGGGGAGGGACCCAGGGGACACGTTCCTGGTGCAGCTCACCCTGGGCGAGGTCCGGGTCGAGTTTTGTGCGCCTGGATCTGCCCCTCGTGTCCTTGGGTGCTTCAGGTTTGTGAGCACAGCAAAAGCAGGGTTCAGACCATCCCCCCTTGTTTTCCTGTCAAACAGCTCCCAGGAACCAGGCACAACACTCGGGAAGCCACCTGGAAAGATCCTGTGTTCCACCACAGATTTTAGGGTCTTTAGGTTTAGAAACTTTCCAGTATGTCAGAGTATCTCAGGTTTCTCAGAGCCCCATCCAGCCTGGCCTTGGAGACTTCCAAGGATGGAGAATCCACAGCTGCTCTGGGAACCCTCTGCCAGGGCCTCCCCACCCTCCCAGGAAGGAATTTCTTCCCAGTATCCCATTTAACCCTGCCCTCCTTCACCTTAAGGCCATTCCTGAAGGGGAAATGCGAGGTTTTCCCAAAGACTTTTTTGCTGCCATGTTCCAGGATGAAAAACTTCCTTTACGTTCACCTGGTGCCGTTGTTTCCATGTTTTTTCACCACCTGCTGCTCCTGGGGAGGATCTCAACACCTTGTGTTACTCCCTGGGAATGAATGGTCCCTGCTGTGTCCTCGTGTCCACGGGGGTCCTGGGTTTCAGAGCAAGATGTGCCCAGCAGTGTGTGTTCTGTCAGCATCTGCTGAAAACCAGGGTGGGTAATCCTCTGCCAATGGGCCAGCAGTTAAAAAAACAGGTTTCCATTAAAATTAAAATTAAAATTAAAAAGAAAAATTCCGTTTTCTTTATCTCTTCCACAGCCCATCCTGGTCCAGAGATATCTTCTGCTAGTGGGCCATTGATTCTCACTTAATGACTGATAAAATTCCATCATCCCATTGGGAGATGCTCCACCCAGGAGGAGGAGCCCAGCATTCCTGCCTGGATAAAATCTGAGATTGGGAACACCAAGCAGCCTTTTCTCCACTGGATTCCCAGAGGAAGACCAGGCCCATCCATCACCACTGGATCCAGAGAAACTCCACCCTTTCTGCAGGATCCCTGCTCCAGCAGAGCCACCTCTGCCACTCCAGGGGGCTGCAGCCACCATTCCATGGCACTGCCACCAACACCTGACCCCCAGGGTGCCAGGCTGGGCTCTGGCTCTGTCAGGGGGTTGGTTTTTGTATTACTGCATTTTTATTTTAATTCTCCTAATAAAGAACTGTTATTCCTGTCCCCATATCTTTGCCTGAGAGCCCCCCTTAATTTCACAATTATAATAATTCAGAGGGAGGGGGTTTACATTCCCCATTCCAAGGGAGGCTCCTGCCTTCCCTAGCAGACACCTGTCGCTCAAACCAAGACACTGGGCTCAAAGTTCATGGAATCACGGAATGGTTTGGGTTGGAATGGATTTTAAAGCCCATCCCGTTCCACCCCCTCCTATGGGACACCTTCACTATCCCAAGTCGCTCAGACCTGGCCCTAAACCCTTCCAGGGACGAGGCTTCAAGGATGCTCCCTCCACGGGAATGCTGGAATTCCCACCCAGAGCCTCAAACTCTGGAATCTGGATAAAAAGCAGAGCTGGGATTTCTGGCCATGACGAGGCAAAGGAGGAGAAGCTCAATCCCTGGGGAGCTCAGCCCTGCTCCTGCTGCTCGTGTTCAGCTACTAAAACCACTCTTGTTTTGTCTAACTCCACATCTCTCCCTGCCTTTATGGAAAGGAAATCCAAATCTGGGAATCTGGGACAGAACCCAGAAAATCTGTCTGCTTTCAAAGCCCTCCCGTGAAGCTCACTGAGGTAATGGCTGCATTTCTGTCAAAGCCAGCTGGGTTCTTTTCCTTTTTTTCCCCCCTTTTTTTTTTTTCTGGCTTCTCTGACTTTTTTCCAGCCTGACAAGAAGCTGGTGGCTGAAGGAAGCAAAAGGATATAATTTATTCTCTCTGAGCTACCCTGCTCCTGACAGAGGCACATTTTCCTGCTAATCCTCTGCGTCTGGATATTTTATTCCTTTCACTTGAAATCCTTGAACCCTTGAAATCCTCGTTTCCCTTTGCTGGTGATGTCACCTGCCCACCTCCAGCTCCTGAGTCACGTCCAACACCAATGCCAAGAACTTCAGCCTCCCAGCACTTCCCTAAATGCCCGATGGAGTGGGAATATCATGGATCTACTGGATAAAATCCCTTGGAAGCTATTAATCACCTCTCAATTAGAACAGCAGGAGTTGTTGGGAAAGAGGGAGGGAAGGTTTGAGCTGGTTTTGGGATGCTTAAAAATGATTTTTTTTCCATGAATATTTCCACGTGTCCCATGGGCATCGCTGGATATTGCTGGAAAGCATCAGCCCCCCTCCTTCCAAAAATGAGGAGTGCTGGGCATTGTGGAACTGGTGATGTCACCACGGAAAGCTGAAATTTTATGTTTGAGGACCTGGAAAAGAAGGTGGGGAGGGAAACGGCAAAAAATGAAGCAGCAAATCTAACAGCTGGAGAGCCCAGATGACTCAGCTGCCCATTCCAGGGCCAGCAGCTCCATTTTGGGACAGCAACAGGTTTTTTTGGGACAGCAACAGGTTCTCATTTCTCCTCCCTAAGTTTCTTGGACAGGCTCTGGAGTCCTTACAAAAATGTGGCCTCTGTCTGGGGCTGGGAGCTGCCAGCTGCTTCTCCACTTGGCCAAATCTTCCATGGCTTGGAGAGAACTTGGGGATATCTGGGAAGAGGCACCTCAGGGTGATCCTAAACACACAGGGAAGGCTGGACCTTTCAATTAAATTGTTGTGTTTTGGGAGAGAGCAGACAGAACAGAGCAGAAGATGCTCCAAGATTTAAAAAAAAAATAAATAAAAATAAAAAGGGGATTTTCTGAAGGGTTTCAGCTCTGCTTCCCAAGAAATCTGTGA
Source organism: Tichodroma muraria (assembly GCA_013390105.1). Classification (NCBI taxonomy): domain Eukaryota; kingdom Metazoa; phylum Chordata; class Aves; order Passeriformes; family Sittidae; genus Tichodroma; species Tichodroma muraria. Next base: position 21,930 of record WAAG01010895.1, on the reverse strand, counting down.
GGATGTCACAGGGCTGTGTTTTGAGGGGAATGTTCTGGTCCCAGTGCCCACAGGGAAGTATTCCAGGGGAGGATGTCCCATCTGGGAGAAGGTTTCCCTGGAGCCTTCTCTTCTCCAGGCTGAACATCCCCACGGGGATTTTTCCAGCTCCTCATGGATGGAAATCTTCAGCACACCAGCAGCTGAGAGGGAGAGAGAGGGAAAGGTGAGGGCTGAGAAATTCTCAGTGGGGAAAAGTGGAAAAAAAATAGGAAAAAAAGGGGAAAAAAAGAAAAAAATGAAAAAAAAAAAAGAGGGAAAAATTAAAAAAAGGGGACAAAAATAAAAAAAAGGGGAAAAATAAAAAAGGGAAAAATGGAAAAAAAGGGAAAAATGACAAAAAGAGGGAAAAAATGACAAAAAGGGAAAAATGAAAAAAGAGGGAAAAAATGGAAAAAAAAGGGAAAAATAAAAAAAGGAAGGAAAAAATGAAAAAAGGAAAAAAATGAAAAAAGGAAAAAATGAAAAAGGATGGAAAAAATAAAAAAAGGGAAAGAATGAAAAAAAAGAGGGAAAAAATGAAAAAAAAGGAAAATTGGAAAAAAGAGGTAAAAAATGAAAAAAGAGAAAAATGAAAAAAGAAGGGAAAAAATGAAAAAAAAGGGAAAGAATGAAAAAAAAGAGGGAAAAAATGAAAAAAAAGGAAAATTGGAAAAAAGAGGTAAAAAATGAAAAAAGAGAAAAATGAAAAAAGAAGGGAAAAAAAAAAAAAAAAGGGAAAAAAAAAAAAAAAAAAGGAAAAAAAAGAGGGGAAAAGAAAGAGGAAAAAGAATTTAAAATTCAAAATTATAAGGAGTGACTCTACAAGTGAATGTGACCCTTCCTGAACTCTCTGAACTCCTTCCCTGAAGGCTTTTCCTGCCCTTCCCTCCCTTCCAGCCCTCCTGCTCCAGGGAGCCACCGGGGCCTGGCCTCATATTGGGTCCCAAATTGGAAGGTGACGCCTCCATGAGGTCACCACGTCCAACCCCCGGGGGTGACAACCCCGGGAGAGCCCCAGGAGCTGGCAGGGAGGAGGGGGTGGCCTGAGGGGAAAGGCCAATGTGGGACCATCCTGGGAAAAGTCCCTCAGGAAGAGGGAGTCAGACTCTGAGTCAAAAGGGAGGATTTTGCTGTTCTGGGCTGATTTTCCTTCAGGTTTTCATGTTTTGTTTTGTTGTTTTTTGTTTGTTTTTTTTTTTAATAAAAAGCTCTGGGAGGGGGGGAGGAAGAGTTGGAATTGTGTGGCAGCCCTGAGGAGCTGAAGGGATGCTCCCCTGCTCTGATTTTCGGCCATGTTATCAAGGCAGAGAGCAAGGGAAAAAAATCAACGGAAAAAAATTTAATTTTTGCCCTAAGGAGCAAGTAAACCAGGAAATTAATTCATGAATGGAATCTGGGAATGTCCTGAGTTGGAAGGGACCCACAAGGATCTTCCAGTGCAAGCCCCGTCCCTGTCCACACCCCCCAGCAATCCCACCCTGGGCATCCCTGGCACTGCTGTCCTGGAGCTCCTGGAGCTCTGGAAGCCTTGGAGAAGAGGAGGATGTGTGGAGACCTCAGAGCACCTTCCAGGGGCTGAAGGGCTTCCAAGGAAGCCAGAGAGGGATTCTGCATCAGGAACTGGAGTGCCAGGAAAAAGGGAAATGGCTTCAAACTGACAGAGAGTGGGTTTGGATGGGATATTGGGAAGAAATTCCTCTCTGTGAGGGTGGAGAGGCTGAGTTTTCCCAGAGCAGCTGGGGCTGCCCCTGGATCCCTGGCAGTGCCCAAGGCCAGGCTGGACACTGGGGCTGGAGCAGCCTGGCACAGTGGGAGGTGTCCCTGCCATGGCAGGGGTGGGAATGGAAGGGCTTTGGAGTCCCCCCCATCCCAAACCAGTCTGGGATTCTCTGATGTGCCTCCCGCAGGACAGGGGTATCAGCACTGATCCTGAAGCAGGAATTCTGTGGAATGGGGCTGTTGGCAAGAGCTCCTGGGTTCACAGAGTTTTCAGGCAAACCTGGAGCTGCCACCAGTGTCACCTACAAGGAACTGAGCGTGGGAGTGGAGTCATCGAGGAAAGAGCGAGAACAGGAGCTCCAGGGAGCCCCTCCCGACATGTGGCACCACCTGACCCTTCCACCCTCACCCTCTGAGGGACCTCCCAGGCATTTTCTCCCACCAAACCTCTCAGGGACAAGGCTGCAGTGCCCTCGGAGTGGGGCTGGAGTCCACACCCCCTCTGCAGCACAGGAGCCCATTTCCCCTAGGAAACGGGGTTCACTTTCCAGTCTGCAGTGATCCCTTCTGGGGGCTGGCCTGGGCCAGAGAGCAGCCAGAGCAGAAGGATCAAGTGGGGATTTATGGAAAGGCCTCCATGGACACACCTGGGCAGCACAAGAGCCCGGCCGGGCCACGCCCAAGGTGAGCCCAAAATGGGCCCAGAATGGAGCCCGGCCACGAGGCCCCACACTTTGATAAGTTCTGTCCAGGAGCACATTGGAGTTCATTGTCCAATTCCAGCTCCAGGGCAGGAAGCTCCATCCTCCTTGGTTTTCCTTCTCCCTTCACCGCTGGTTTTGTTCTTGGGAAAAGAACAGCTGAAAGTTGTCCCTGGTCCCGAGCTAGAGAAGGAATTGTTTTGTCCCCCTGCTCTGTGCAGAGAGCTCAGCAACACTTAATGTGAAACCCAGAACCTCAGCTAAACTGAACTAAACCAGCACAGAATCTAAAAGATGTAAAAGCTAAAACTTAAGGCATCGTCTCCCCCCTTTAGTGGCTCGACAAGGCCTTTACCTTGTTGAGTCTCTATTCTAAATACAAGTACCTAACAATCTAAAACAAACATCTAACAAGAGATAAATATCTAGTAGTAAATAAAACATCAGCAGTTCCTCAGAGGGCCAGCTCCAACCTCTGCTCCTGGCACAGGGACAGGATCCTGGATAGAGCTGGGCAGGAGGGATTGAGGTTGGATTTTAGGGCAAGGCTCTTCCCCCCGAGGGTGCTGGCACTGCCCAGGCTCCCCAGGGAATGGGCACGGCCCCGAGGCTGCCAGAGCTCCAGGAGCTCCAGGCCAGCGCTGCCAGGGATGCCCAGGGGGGATTGGGGGGGGGGCTGGGCAGGGCCAGGGCTTGGATTCCACAATTCCTCCCACTCAGGATATTCCACGATTTACTCTTTCAAATACTCCCCTCATCCAAGCAGGAAGAAACACTCTGAAAAGCTTTTTTTGTTTTCTTTTTTGAGGGGGGCAATGGAGACAATGTCCTCCACGTCCTCCTTCAGTTAGGCCAGTGACCTAAAGGAGAAATAAAATAAATCATAGGAAAATTTCCTGCTGCAGGGAACAGCTGCATCCAGTAATCCCCCAGTGTCTGGGAATTACCCCTGTAATGAGATTATTGCTCATCCTTTGACATCCAGAGCCATTCCCCACCTCAGCAGCCTTGGCTTCATTCTGGGAATTACCCTAAATCCCATTTTTTAAGAGAAATGGGATTATTCCCTGAGAGTTCATCATTATTAACTTAATTGAATGAATTAAAGAACAAAAGACATCAAGTGATTTCTGGTCCCTTGGTATTAGACAGGGCAGTGACTGGAATTTGCTGTTCCCCTCAGGAATTCTTTGGATGGATCGTGTTTGCAAGTCAGGAATTCTTTTTCCTTTGGGATCACAAATTCCTGTTGGTGTGTTTGCAGCCATTTATTGGTTCTTTAGCGAACCACTGCTGATAGAAAAGTTCTGATGGAAATTCTGCATTTTATGGAAAATTCCCGTGGATTTCTCCTCACTTGGCCTTGACCACCCAAATTTGAAGGAGCTTTCCCTCAAACTTTCCCCTTTTGAGTTTCTTTCTTTTGTGTTTTACTGTTTTTGTTTCAATTCCACCCAAGTTCGACCTCCAAAGACCTTTTCCTTTTTCCTTTTATGATTTTGATTGCAATGATTTTTATTTTTCCAGCATTTCAGCCTAGAGATCCTGATGCCAGGATTAGCGGTGATTTTCTCTTTAATATTGAATCACCTGGGGCTGCAGCACCAAATAATTCATATTGGTCTTAACCCCTCCTAATTCATCTGTGAAAAAAAAAACCACTTTTCTGAGCAGCCTAGACTTAGACTTAGAACCAGTTTTAAGTCTAGAAGGGTCGTTATGCTTTGTGTTGGCATTAAATGTTGGGCAAGGAACATCTCTTTGATCTGGGCTTGGACAGAGGGGATCCAGCCCATGGGAATTCTATACCAATATAAAATTAGATAATTAATAACCGTAATTATGAGGGTTAAGACTGATGAGTTTGGATTCCTTATGTGGATCCTTCATCCCACTGGCCTCGGACGTGTTGGGATGTGGCTTTTCCCTCCTGGCTCTGCTGCTCTGCAAATGGAAAAATATTTGGAAGTCCTGTTTTGGTGCCTCAGCCTCTGCTTTCTTTCCCTTTTCAAGACGCTTTACTCCAGCCAAGTCTTCCTTTGTCTCACAAAGAAAAAGAAGAGGGGAAAAAGAGAAGTGGTGTCGAAATTACAACAGGAGTGTGAGGAGAAAGGATGCACTCGTGATCCAAAAAAAAGGGAAAAAAACCACTTTTCCCGCTGTCTGGATGTCCAAAAGAAAGCAGCCAGCGAAATCCTAAGGAAAAGGAATAAATTACACCCCTCTGGTGCCCCTGGAAGTCTGGAGTATCCGACTTTGCTCCTGTTCTGCTTCCAGTGAAGCAGCTGCCAAGTTTGTCCTGCCTTGGAGGCAGAACACAGCAGGCTCAGGGAAAATCCAGGTGCTGGGATGGATCCTGGAAATCCCACAGCAGGAGGAGAGCGGAGGGAAAGCAAACACAGCTTCCTTCTGTGATAAAAATAGAAGGATATGCACAGGAGCTGAAAATTCCTGGCTTCTGTTTGGTTTTGCTCTTGGATTTCTTTTTATTCCCTCTCACCCTGCTGCTTCCCTCTCCTATCCCGAATGGATGGTGCTTCCCACCATAGCCAAATTCTCTTCCAAGACATTTACAACTTAAAAATAAAAATGAAAAAAACCCCACCAAAACCCCCTAAATTAAAAATTATTTCCCAGTGTAAAACCCAGCAAATTCCCTTGAGGAAAAACTGGATATTTAATTTTTGCAGAAGCAAAATCAGGTTTTCGTTTCCACTGGGAATGGAAAATGGCACCAGCACAGATCCACGTGGGGCTCTCCTGCTCACACACATCCACACTCGCTCCCAAATCCCTGCAGCTTGGAATTGCAGCTCCAGAAGGGCGCTTGTGCCAGCAGGGATCTTAAATTTTGGGATAACACAGGGAAATGAATTCACCCTTGCTCCGTTCAGCTCAACCAATTGAACATTCCCTGGTTTTCAGTAGCCCTGAGTGCTGTTCTGCTTTTCCAAGCTCGGAATGCCATGAGGATGAACCACTGGATCCACTGGAAGAGATAAAATGGGAAGAAATTGCTTTGGAGGAATGGGCGTGGAAGGCTCAGGCCGGAAACTTCCCCAGCTTCGCTTCCTAGAAGGCTCCACCATCAGTTTTCTTCAAATTAACCAAATTTTCTTCAAATTAACCCCCCCAAAAAAGAGGCAAATTCAAGCTGGGAGGAGTCAGGAAATGTTTTTAGCTGCAGTGGGAGGCTGGGGAGCTGTGACGTCCACCCAGCCTCAGCCTGACTCCCAAAACCATCACAGCAGTGGCTGTTTTCCCAGGAAAAGCATCTCCAATGGAAGGAAAATGGAGTGAGTCCCCCACGGCCCCCCAGGAATCAGCTCAGGGGGTGGGATTTGGGATTGGCAGCTCCCAACATGGAGAAGAGCAGTGCCCATAAACATCTGTGTTATTTTTTTAGGTCAGGGGTTTTTCCTAGGATCCAAAATGTTGTTCACAGTTCCTGTGGAAAGCCAGGGATCCCAGCCTGGGGTTTTACACATTAGGAGCAGGAAAGAGGATTTTTCCTCTGTGTTAAAAATTCCAAAAGCTCTGTATTAACCTTCAGTGCTGGGATTTTACATTTTCCTTGTTAGGTCACATGGAAAAGTCTGGTTTGGTGAGGAATGGAATGGATAAGCAAACCTGGAAGGAAAAAGTTCCAGGTCCCAGCCCTGGAGAAATATCAGAGCTGGGCTCATCCCTCCAGGTGTTGTTTCTTACTTGGTTTTGTGGCCTCTCAATATTTCCACTCAAGGTCTAGGTGAGATCTCCCAAGGATGGAGATACATCCAAGAACTCGAGCCAGCTGTTTGGAAAAACACAGTCCTAAGGTCTTCAAAATGCTCAGGAAATCAAAATCTGGATCCTCGAGGTGGGGAGAGACCTTCAGGATCATCCAGTCCCACCCCCAAAGCAGCCCCACGAGACCCTGTCCCCAAGGGCCACACCTGGACACCTGCGGGGAGCTCCCAGAGACAGTGGCTCCCTGGGGAACTCATTCCAATGCCTGACCAGACTGGCAGGGGGAAAAAACTCAGTGATGCTCCACAAGACTTCAAAGAATTGAGTCAAGTTTGTAGTCAAGCCTCCCAATCCTCCTGGAAGAACAGGTCTGTCCTAGATCCATCTTTTTATCTGGATTTTGTCAGCACTGGCCGCCTCCCAAGGTTTGTGTGTCAGGATCATGCCCAGAGTAAGGGAGAAAAAAAAAAAATAATGAAAATGAACCCCAAATCTGCCATGTTTCAAATATTTTTCCCTGGAGTGGTGAATGCTGGGGCTGTTTCAGCTCAGGGGCCTTTGTGCTTCAGAGAAAACACAGAATTGTGGAGCCATGGAATGGGTTGGGCTGGAAGAGAATTTAAATCCCACCCAATTCCAACCCCTGCCATGGGCAGGGACACCTCCCACAGTCCCAGGTGTCTCCAAGTCCCATCCAGCCTGGCCTTGGGCACTGCCAGGGATCCAGGGGCAGCCCCAGCTGCTCTGGCAATTCCAGCCCAGCCCCTGCCCACCCTGCCAGGGAACAATTCCTGCCCCAAATCCCATCTAATCCTCCTCTCTGGCAGTCTGAACCCATTCCCTGTGTCCCTGTCCCTCCAGGCCCGGAGAACCTCCATCCTATTTTTGCAGACACGGGCTGAGCAGGGTGCAGGAAGTTTTAATTCCTCTGCAAGCTGCTGTCAGCCATGGTAGTTCTTCGTCCCCTCCCGGGGTCCACCTGGAGATGAATTCCCAGGAGAATCCAAGCCCTTGGAGCTGTGACCTCCTGCCACGGGCACCGCCCTTGGCTCCTGCCCCGTGCTGGTCACAGCTCCCCAGTGGAGACAGCGAGCCTGGGAGCGTTCTCCTCTAAGGTGGCATCATCTGGGATCATTCCATTCCTCAGATACACGCAGCTCCTCACTGAGGCCCCGTTCCCCCAAATATTTCTGCCCATGAGTAATTTCAGGAGCATTAGGAACGAGCTGAGGGGGGACAAATCCTGCCTTCACAGCAGAAAATCCTATTCCAAGAGTTACATCCACACTCGAATGCCTTTTTCAGGTTGTATGGACTTCAAGATGTGCTCAGTTTTTGGAGCGAAGGATAAAAATTTCCCCACTGTCTGGGTCTGGTTTTATTTGCTATTAATTGATAGATGTTTGGTGAGGGTTGCCCGGATCCTTTGTGTAAAAATAATGCTTAAATATTTGATTTCTGATTATATTTGCAGTTCTTCCTCTTTCTAAAAATAATAAGAGCCATGACAGCCGTGATTCTCTTTTGTGTTTGTTGCATATAAAAATACAACAGCACTGAGGCCTGAAAAATCAGCTTTTTCCTCAACTTTATAAAAGTTTTACGAGGTATAAAACCCCTGAAACAATAAATTTGCTGCTGGAAATGATGACTGGAGCAAAACTAACAGATGTTGATCTAATACTCCTAAAAACAGGGAACACGGAATTTTAACTCAGCTAAAAATACACACTTTTGACTTCTTCCTATTCCATATTTAAAACCTCTGTTTCTCTGGGATGAACCAGGAGATTTTAGGGATTCTGGGTGAGCTTTTCCCTCAGGTTGTGAGGTTTGAGCAGGAAATGTGTTTGCATTTAGGAGCGAGCAAGTTCTTAGAGGGCTCACACCACATCCTCGCTGGTGTAAACTGGCAGAGGCCTAAAGGAGCTGAAGGAGCTGATTTAATAAAATTAAACACGAACCCCCACATTTCTGGCTTGGACTGGGCAGTTCCAGGTCAGCCTAAAGTGAGTTTATTGATGTGAGGAGCAGAAAATCAGGTAAAAAGGGCAAATCCCCTCAGTTAACCTGGTTAGGCTGGGTTTTCCAAGCAGGCCTTTGATCATCGATCCTGGGGAATTAATTAATGATTGCATTCCCAGGAAACTTTAACTAAACCCAAATGCTGGGAGCCCAGCACATCCCATGGATTTGAAGCCCATCCTGAGCAATCCCCGTGGAGCTGAGGTCGGAATTTGGCCACCAAAATGTCCCTGTACTGGCCCAGGCCACATCTTTCCCTGTGTGGGACACTGGGAGTCATAAAATTCTTCCCTATTTCTCCTCTTGTTTTTACCCTCCTTGCTGGGAAAACGCAGGAAACAAACCAAGCTGAGTTGGTTTAACTGGTTTGGGGTATAAATTTATGGACTGGGAGAGCTGGGGCTGTTCACCTGGAGAAGGAACAGCTCTGGGGAGACCATGGAGCTCCTCCCAGGACCTTAAGAGGGTTATAAAAGGAGGGAGAGGGATTTTTTATAGGGATAAAACAGTGACAGGATAAGGGGGAATGGTTTTAAACTGCCAGAGGGCAGGGCTGGATGGCATATTGGGAAGGAATTCTTCCCTGGGAGGGTGGGAAGGTGCTGGGATGAATTCCCAGAGCAGCTGGGGCTGCCCCTGGATCTCTGGCAGTGCCCAAGGCCAGGCTGGACACTGGGGCTGGAGCAGCCTGGCACAGTGGGAGGTGTCCCTGCCCATGGAACCAGATGATCTTCAAGATCCTTTCCATCCCAACCCATTCCACTGATACCTTAAGTTTTATCTTTCATATTTTCCACATTCTGACTCGCCGGCGTGTGGCTCTGGGCTCCCCGTGCAGTGTCAGTGAATTCTCCTCCCAGCTCAGGCACACAGAACAATCCTTCCCCAGCCCAGCACCGAGGGCACCGCTGCAGCTTCGGCCCGAGGAGCGCAGACAGCAGGGGAGGGAGGAGAGAATCTGGGAGGGTGGGACTGCATCGCCCGGAGCTGCAATGGGACAGAGAACCCAGCCTGGAAATGGACCAGAACCGGTAAAAGTGGGAAAACTCCTGAGCCGGGCCCATCTTGGGTGTAGCCCCTGCCGGGCTCTTGCACTGCCCAAGGTGTGTCCTTTTGTTTTGGTTTAGGGTAAATTTGGGAAGAAACTTTTGAATGGCGTTTTTCTAGAAAGTAAATTTAAATAGCCTTTTTTTTTTTTTTCCTTAACTGGTTTGGGAAAAGAGTTTTTTGGAGAAAAATGGAAAACAATTGTTTATTTAATAGGTAAAGTACTTTTTAGTGTAACAAATGAATAATATTAAGCAACAAAACATCTTTGTAGCATGATTTCATCTTTGTAGCATGATTTTATCTTTGTATCGTGATTTTATCTTTGTAGCATGATTTTACCTGATAGTTGTTCTGTATTTTATTGGTTTTACTTTTGGGGATATGGGTGTTTATATGGTGGATTTTTACAGATAGTTTCTTTACTTTAGTAGCCATGTTTTATATTTTTTGGTAGCTTAAACTGGGGTGTTTTTTATGTCGTTAATTAGGTTTTTTCTACTTTTTTTTGTCGATCTTTATAAAGCATTGGCTATCATTTATGAATTAGTGGAGAGGTAGAGCTTTGGAAGGTTAATAAATTCCTGCTTTATTCCTTTAACTCTCTCCAGCCTCTGTTCCAGCCACTTTAGGTATCTCCATGATTCCATGACTAACCACGACCTCCCCGGGGCTTCTCTCGTTTCCCTGCTAACGAGGCCCTGTCCCTGTGTGTCCCACCAGAGGTGCTGATGTGTGAGCTCTTCCCAGGGGACAACACAAACACAAACCAGCAGCTCCAAATCATTATCCCGAGCTGGGAACGGATCCTCGATCATCCATCCTGGGGAATTAAGTAATGATGGCATTCCCAGGAAACATTAACTAAACCCCCCATGCTGGGAGCCCAGCACATCCCATGGATTTGAAGCAATCCTGAGCAATTGAAGCCCATCCTGAGCAATCCCTGTGGAGCTGAGGTGGGAAATTGGCCACCAAAAGTGTCCCTGCAGTGGCCCAGGCCGCGTCTTTCCCTGTGTGGGACACGGGAAATTAATTGGCTTTTATTCCTTGCCTGGCTGAGCACATCCAGCTGTGACACGTCTCCAGGCCAGGCTGTGGCTCAGCAGTGGCCCAAGAGATGAATGCTGACCCCAAATCCTCCCTTTGCCGTTTGTTCCCAACTGTGGGAATGATTTCCTGGGATTGGTGATGGATGATTCAGTGCAAGCCAGGGAATCCCCTTGAACCCCACATGGATTGACTCATCCTGTTGGTCATGGGGCCCACCTGCTCAGGGCATAGCTGTGGTGGAAATTCACACTCCCTTACATGGATGAGATTCCCAGCTGGAATGGCACATGGTGCCTGCTGGCAGCATGGAATTGGAGTCGTTTGTTGCCCTTGGATTTGCTCTTCATGACACTAATTCATGTATTAGTGTTAATTTATTGTGATTTAGTTCTAAAATATTCTTGATTTCCCTCCTGAGGAAAAGTGGGAGAATCAGTTGGTGAAGCTGAAGCCAAACTAGGAGGGATTAAAAAAGGACAAGAAGAATTTCTCCATGGGATGGGTGATCAGGCTTTGGAAGGGGCTGCCCGGGGAGGTTTGGAGTCTCCATCCCTGGAGGTATCCAAGGAATGACTTGAAGATAAAGAGGAAAAAAAAGGAGAGAAAGAAATAAATCCAAATCTCTTGGGTGGGAAATTTACAGATGGATCAGGACAACTCTGACAGGAATAAAACAGAAAATCATGGATGGCACCAGGAGCCATCCAGCTTGGAAAGGTCCCAGTCCTTGTGCTCCACGTAAACCATCCTTCACAGCGAATGTGGAGCCTCCCAGGCTCCATCAGGGAACCTTCCTTGGAGGCTTTTTGAGGCTCTGAGGAAAATGAAACCAAAATAGGAGATCCATGAAAACTGGTAAACTTTTACCTCAGAGAAATCTGATTCATCCTCATCAAGATCTCACCTTGACTGAATAATAGAAAAAATTAAGTGAAATTTTGGAACATTTTTCCTCGGTCTAAACTGAAAGCAAATTAGAGGAAAAACTCCAATTAATTTCATTTAAGCTGATGATGGGCAGCTTTGAAAAGTCCCACAGGAGGGTCTGTGGGGCAGGGACTCTGCCCTGCTCTGCCTCGGTGCCTTCCCAGCATTGCTGGGACATTGCTGGGATACATTTGGGGTTGTGCAATGACAGCTTTTCCGTGTCTTTGGCTGTCTGTCTTTCCAGAAAAAGGGTAGAGGAGGAAGGCACTCGGATATTCAATGCAGGAGTTTTTATCTTGGATTTTAACTTCAGTGAAGGACGTATCAGCACTACTGAACCTGGCTAACAAAATCTAAGTATTTAGGTGGTTTTTTCCTGGTTTTATTCCTACATTTAAAGGTTATAGATTGTTTATTCTTAGGTTTAAATTAACAAAGCAGCCAAAGCTGGTAACTCAAGTCAATCTCCACATAAAATCAAACAAGGAGTGGGGTGGAGGCACCACTGCAGGACAACTCCCCCAGCTCGAGGATAACCCCCAGAGCTCTGTCGGTTTTTTGAGATGACTGCAGGACTTTAAAGTGAAGATTTCCCACTACAAGCAAGCTGCAGGAGTGCTAAATATATCCTTCCTGTTTATTCTGTGTGTGATTTCAGCCCAAGCTCCAGCCCAGAAAACAAAAAGCATCAGCACTCCAGCCCTGGTGAGTAAGAGCAGCATCATCCGACCAAAGCTGGCAAGCAAAGCCCTGCAGGCGAGTCCAGCTGGAGATATCTGGGTCAAATCAGCTCTGTGGTTTAGTTCAAACTTCGGGGAGAAGACAAAGATAATTTTCTTTCTCTCTCCTTTTTAGGGAGGTGTTTCAATTTGTAACGAGCTGTCGATTTTGGAGGGTGAAGAGGGGCTTTAGGAAGAACCTCTGGAGCGTCCAGGACGTGTTTGGCTTTGGCAGAGATTTTCCAGCTTCTCAGTTGATGACAGACTGAGAGCTGGATTCAGAGATATTTAACCCTTTCCTTAATTTATGACTTTTATTCTCCTAAGAATCCAGTTCAGAGCGAGCCCTGCAGCCCAGCGAGCCCCTCTGCATCCCACTCCCAGGACGGGAATACAGGGATGCTCTGGATTATTCCCTCCCCAAACCAGACATCTTCTGGGAGGAAAAGGTCAGAGGATGACGATTCCTTTTTGTCAGCAGATGTGAGGGAACAAAACCTCTTAACAGCCAGCCCAAAAACGACCAGAGGCGCTGTCTTGCAACACAGAACGCACGACCTAATAAATCCCAGCCTCGCTGATGTAACTCCGAGCTATTCCTTCCCTACCTCTCCTTTTGGCTGGGAGAAAAAAGGTCAGTTTTGCATCCCACTCTCAGAGATTTCACGATTGTGCCATTGGCCAGGGTTCAAACAATGCAGGCAGGAAAGAATGTCCAGCTGTCGAGTGTAAACAGCACCGGCTCCGGCTCAGAAGCGCCTCCGACAAATCAGTCGATGTCATCAGCTGCTTTTAATTAGGAGCAGACCAAATATCCTCTCCCTGCCCCCTCCTTCCTTCTGCTCCCGCTTTTTCTTCCCCCTCCTCGCTGCCTTGAAACACCAATGGATTGTGGGCTGTTGTCCTGACAATACGACTGACAGGTTTTCCACCTTTATTTTATTTTGGAAGAGGGTTTCTGCCTTTCTGAGAAACTTGGTGGGAGTTTTCCCTCTGAAATCAGGAAAACTCTACACAAATTTACTCTTAAGAACCTGCAGGGATTTTATGTTACATTCAAAGCTCCTTTTCACTGATTTTTTTTTTTTTCTCAAGGATTTATTCCAGCTCGCAGCGATTGAGACAAAAATTGGGGGAAAATCAAATTAAAGAATGAATTTCTTTCAAGTTTCACCAAATTTCTTAATGAATTTTTTCCGTCTCGGCTTTTTATTGTGTCCAAGTCGAATGTGACAGCTCTTAAATCCTGTAATTATCCCAATCCTGTAATTATCCATTGTCTTGGTGGTTGCTCTCCTTGTGGAAGGGAGAAAACGAATACGTGAAGAGGCTGACTCCGAGTTCAAAGCGTATTCCAACATCCCGGCGAGGTCACAGATTGTAATCTTCCAGCCAGGTTGGATTTGCACCTTTCCCACTTTCTGCATGGAAAGTCAGGCTCCAGGAACAGAATCCCAGTGTGTTGTTCCACATTGTCATTTAAATTGTTGTTTAAAAAGCAGATTTCGGGCTGATCACCCCAATTCTAGTGAGTTTTCCTGTGCCTTGTGCTAGAACCAGGCCCGGCACGATGGGAATCTCTTTGCAGCTCATCCTGTTTTTAGGAGTGAGACATTAATCAATATTTAGACTCTTCTGGGTGGGCCTGAGCTGGAGGCAACACAAAGAAATGGAGGGAAGACGTGGTGCACACGTTAATTGTGTTTATTTCTTTTATCTTACATTCTCTTCCCTGGCTTTTCCAGGTCCTGTGGTTTATTTTTGTTGCTGGTTCCCTTCTGACTCTGAGCCTTCCAAAATTAATATTCCCCTGTAAATTTATTGTAGCTTAAGACCTGACACTGAAAAACCATCTCCGCCACCGAATAATCACAAAATCTTGGATGGTTTGGGGTGGAAAGGACCCCGAAGCCCCTCCAGTTCCACCCTTGCAAGATAAACAGGGGGGGAGTGGATTTTAGTTCTTCTCTGGTGCGCTGTTGAAATTCCACCTCTTCTGGGGGCCGGGAATTGCCTCTGCTGCTCAGCCAGAGGGTGAATTCTCCTTGGAGAGCAGTTTAGAGCTTCCCACACCCGAAGAATTCCCGGCAGACACAATCCCAGGTGCTGGTGAGCCCAGCGAACAGGAGGGGAACGCAGGATTGGGAATTTCCACGTTTGGGGCAGGCAAAACTCCGTTAATTCCAAAGAATCACGGAATGGTTTGGGTTGGGAGTGACCTCGAGGATCATCCAGTTCTGACCCCCTCCCACTGTGCCAGGCTGCTCCAAGCCCTGTCCAGCCTGGTCTTGGGCACTGCCAGGGATCCAGGGCTGCTCTGGGAATTCCAGCCCCTCATCAACCTCCCAGGGAGGAAATTCTTCCCAATATCCCATCTGGGATCCCATCCCATCAAACCTCCCCTCTGGCAGTGGGGAACCATCCCCCCTCATTCTGTCACTCCGGGCCCTGGCAGTTAAAATAGAGATTTTTAGAGAATGTTTGCACATCCAAATACTTTAATCCCATCAATTAATCCTAAATTTACTTCACGAATCTCTGCACAAGGAGCTAAAACACTTCCATATTTAATTTTCTTTTTTTTTTCAGCATCTCTTTCTCTCCAAAGAGGAGAGAAATCCCAAATGAACAGCTGGAAATCCAAGAAAAAACTGAAAGTTGTATTAAAATTTATCAACAGCTCAGTTTTGTCTCTGGCTCTACAAGAGCTGAACTGGGACCGGTTCTGAGACCAAAAAAAAAAAAAAAA
>WAAG01010881.1:0-33701 GCA_013390105.1 Tichodroma muraria | reverse complement strand
ACTTTACTGTCAGTTATCTAATTAATGCTACTTGGGATAGAGGAAGTCAGCTATTGATTTCAGCAGATACTGTAAAAGTTGCCAAGTGTAGTCAGCTGTGTCTTGGAAATAGAAAACTGCAAATTGTCAGCCACTCCAGCGTAAATTCTGAATAGCCCAAAAACTAAGGAGAGCTAATGAAGTTTTAAAAGCATGACAAAGAAATGAAAAAAGGCAAAAATAATTGTGAGATGTGGCATAAGAGTGAGCTTAGAAAGAGGATAAACCCATTTTTTTGTGCGCTTACATGCAGCCCCCTGCATCCCTCCTCTTCGTCCTTGTAAAACTGTGCCTTCCTTGGAGCTGAAAGCAGTGAGGTTCTCTGTGTACCTCGGGATCACTGTGATGCCATGCTTCAGGTGAGAGCCATAAAGTCTCATCCTTTACTTTAATATCTCCAGTGGGTTTAGTCAAGAGCTTTAATGAAGGTTCTTGTGGGAAAGAGGCTTTGGCTTTACATCTCCTGTCAGAAGGACTTGCCATATTGTGTAGCAGTTAAAAAATAACTACTAACACCAGCAATGAAAACAAGGAGAGTAAAAAAGGCAAGAATGTGTATTTCTGCAGTTGTTGGGAAATGGATTATACTTTTGGCACTTTATTCTTGTTTACTAAGGCAGTAAGAGCTTCTGCTCTTATTTTGTTGCTTTTCTGGAAGATGAACAGAGGGAATATGGAGATAAGCAATTGTAAAGGGAATTTTTGGTTGTCTAAGCACATGCACAAATTAGATTTCCCCTCCCCTGCTTCTTCTGGCTATCTGCCAATTAATAATTTGAATTAACAGGATCTGGAAGGTTGGGAGTGTGACGAAATTCAATCAACCTTGAATTCAAAGTCAAGGCTGTTTTTTTTTTGATTGTGAAGATGAAGTATCTTGAAGAAAATTTTGAAAGTGAGGATATATGTAGTTTATATCCTTTCATA
The DNA here is from genome assembly GCA_013390105.1 of Tichodroma muraria. Classification (NCBI taxonomy): domain Eukaryota; kingdom Metazoa; phylum Chordata; class Aves; order Passeriformes; family Sittidae; genus Tichodroma; species Tichodroma muraria. The sequence goes on along the minus strand of WAAG01010881.1, from coordinate 32,735 downwards.
AGCTTCACTTTATCATTTTGGGAATTTGTTTCATTCTTTCTGTGTGTTTTGTCCAGCTAATTACCTTGAAACACAGGTGAGATGAATGAATCCTATGTGAACTACTATAAAACAGTTTACAGTGAGATCTAAGTAAAAAAATTAAGTTGATTTCCCAAGGTTGCAGAGTTGGAATTGCGAATCAAATGTAATCTTTGGGAATTAGTCTTCAGTCTAAACTGCGTAGTTTTTCGCATTATTTTGAATTCCAAAACACACTTCAGTAGGACAGTATGAAAGAAACTTGAAATATTTTCTCTTCATTTTGGTGCTCAAATGATAGTCTTATTTACAATTTTCAGTACTGCAGGTGTTTTTCTTTCTCTAACACAAAAATGCCTTAGAGATGATCCAAGACCAGACATAAGACTTTGTAGAAAAAGACGATATCTCTGGTTAAGACTGTTTTTCTCTATGGGTGCTGGTGGCTTGTTAAAAAATTTTGTTATATTCCAAGCTTTTAAGGCAAGATGAATTGTGTAAGACATGAAAACAAATATGTTTCTTTTCAACACATTTTTAATCTCATACAAATAGACTTTAACAAGTAATTGCTCTCTGGATTTACTGTGAATTTCCTTTACTGCCCAACTCACTTGTATGGTCAAGCTACATTATTTAAGGTGATAGCTTAAGACTGATTGTAAAACCCATGTGATTTTTTTTTTCTATAAAAGGATTTCTCTTTACCTAAGTACAGAAAAATAATTTAGTGCATATAAATTTCTTAATATATAATTCAATTTTTTTCTTTAATTATTAGATAAAATTTACACCTGCATTGCTGCCTGTGTACCGTATTCACACTTGAGCAGAGATATTTTCAGTGGCAGGAGCAGTGCTGTAGTGGACAGAGCCATGGCAGGAGTCCTCAGGGCTGCCAGATGATACCTGCCTGTCATCTTTCACCCAGCAGAGCCAACTTACCTAGGGCTGACTGAAGCTGATAAAACACACCTTTCCAGATGTAAATCAAGGTTACAAAACAAATCTACAGTGGAACCAGACTTCAGAATCAGACATCCTGATTTTTATCCATTTGGTTCTGTCCATTGGTGCTGTTTACAGTAAGGCAGCACCTTATGTAGTGCTCAGACTTAGCAGCCTGAGGAGTGACACCAGGGGCCCCTGGGGATGCCAGTCCCCAGCCAGAATAGACTGGAGGCTTGTCACAGCTCTTCGTCCTGGAACAGCCTGCTTCCATACACCAACATCCATCCATTCCCAAAGCAGGTCAGAGATAAGGAGGAGGAGCAAAGTTCTGCAGTGCGACCCACATCTCCTACCAGGCTGCAAGCCAGAGTGAACACGTACCTAGGGCTTCATTCTGCCTTCAGCCCAACCAAACAAAAATGTGTCTGTGGTTCCAGCAATAGTTTACAGGTGCAGTTCAGCTATCCAAAAGTGGCATTATCTCTTTTAGTATGTCATGGGGCATTTATTTTCCTTGGTTGTGAGGTCAGAAAGATTAATGTGTGACTGTATCAAGTACCAGATACGCTTTTAAAACTGGAGAGTTTTGAACACAGTGAAGGAAAATGTCAATTCTGTCAAAGTATAGACCAAGGAGTATAATACCGGAAGATGTAATTTGGACTTCAGACAGAGCAGTTTTCCTGTGAGACCCTAATAAAACAATCTTCTTTAGTGAATTTTGCTACAGTACTGTACTAAAATTATAAAGTTGTTCCAAGTGAGAGAAAAAAGGCATGTTGCATCCTTTTTGTGTGCTTCCCATGGCTTTTTGCATACTGTCACTTCTTTGTTATATTTGCAGCTCCATAAAATGTTTCTCATCTTCCATATATAAAAGTATTTGAAACCAACATACCATTCATCATCATCATCAACAACAACCTCTCTTTAAGTTGAAGTAACATCCTGAACAGGAGCAGAATATGAAAACCAGTTTAGCAAGTTCCTGGAATAGCTGTGGTGCAGAAGTTGTTATTTGCTGCCTTAGTTACAAGTCCAAGTCCTCAGGCATTTTCTGTCATGTGTCAGTGCCCCTCGTTGGTGTGTAGTTTGGTTTCAGTTATGGCCTGGAGCTACACAGTAATGAGCCAAACAGGGCAGTTGAAGCACCAAGGGCACCTCAGGTTCTTTCCCAATGTGATATTCTTGGGTTGATAAATTCTTTACTTCTGTACTGTGGGTTTCACCTTCTCTGTGGTCTCCCAAACGACAGTTGTGCTTTGCTGTACTTTACTGTAGAAGGAACCTTCAGAGGCTTATGAGCATCTTGGCAAGTGTCAAAATTGTTTTTATTGTATCTACTAACACCATGTATGTCCACTTATATGAATTGCTGTACAGGTGGTAAATTACCCATTTTGTTAAGCAGCAATCTATATGAATAACTGGTTATCCTCAAAAAGGAATGTAATTCGTGGTTTCTGTTGGCTTTCCTAGAAGTATTTGATTGTTATGTTTCAGTCAGGTAGTTTTAATAACACTGAGGTAAAATATTTGAGTGTGGACTTTTTTCTTGCTACTTCCAAGACTATGTGAAGGTAGCCTCAAGGGAATTTTTTGGAAGAGTTTATTCAGATGCTGACTGTCAATAGTATCTCCAATATAATTTCAGAAATGGGTGATAATGGCTGTGTTTGCTGTTGAAATAGAGCTGGGGTCAAAAGTACTATTCAACTCCTGAATGCAAATGCCTTGTCACATTTCCCTTTGGAAGCAGCAGATAACTAGACTGAACTGAAATTGAAGACAGTGTTTTTTATGACACAAATTGAACTCCTGCCAATGACAAATTTCAAGGTACATTGTGAAAATGAAACGATGCAGTGCTAGCTGAAGTGAATGACATAACTATGAATAGATGTACCCATGTGTATGACACAGCTCCTACCTTTCTGTACTTGGAGAAAACAGTTTCACATGCACCAAGGTCGACAGAGTTGGTTGTATCCTGCGAAGCTCATGTCATGCATGAAAGTACATAAAGACCATCTGGGAACTATAAAAATAGCCTGTCCTGGCTGGATGATTTGTGTGGTGGCCAAGGACTGATACGCTCATTCAGGAAACGGCAAAACAATGTCAAACTTGTTGGGAAATAACCAGGCTTATTTTCATCCTTGGGAATGGCCTGGTGTCTCATGGAACGAAATACACAAAGAGACTTTCAACCACACGGTTTCTGAATGCACTGAAGGAGCCCATGTGAACTGAAGTGGTTCAGTGCAGGCAGTGGGAAATGTTAAGATTATTCTTAGTATTTTAAGATTTCAGGTTTGGTATATCTGAAAAAGACTGAGAGTAATAGTAGAGTTTAACTAATACTAATTTTTTTTAAAGTTTTTACACTTTTAAAAGGGCTTTTATTAAGTTCCTAGATGAGGTTATATCAATTTATCATACAAAAAAAATGCTGACCACGTGCTGATCAGCCTTATTCAGCTATCTCCAAATGGTTTATATAATGATCTTGTGTGAAGATGGTTTATAAAGCAGGACTGAAATTTTTTAATTGACCTACAAAAATGCAAGACATACAACTTAAATCTGGGTAATATTGGCCAGATATTTTTTTTTTTTTTAAGCTCAGTCTAGGAAGGATGATTCTAAACCAACAGACATATCTATAAACAGTGAAACTCAATTTCAGCCTTTCTATGAAGCAGAAGAAATAGAGATATTAATGATGACTGGTTTTCTGACAGGAATTTAATGTGTCACGGGTGTCACAATAGCAGCTTCTGAGCACAGTTTTAATGAGGTTATCATACCTAAATGACTTCTGTAGAAGCCTTTAACCTGAACACTGTAACCTGTGGCAAGGCACTATTTTAAATGCTGTTAGGAAGTCTAGGATATGCTATTAAGAGAATAGCTGTAAACCACCTCCCTGGTCTGGTTTAGCATTAAGCATCTAATTATTGACATACATTTCTGACCTCAAAACAGCCATTTTATATTGAAGACAATGTATCAGTCTGAAGGACCTGGATGCGATTCTGTTAAATAGGTTGAGTCCTCTAATGGCTTGTTCTACCACCTGTTTATATTACCCACCAGCAGAGTGGTGTGTACAGACAGGGAATTCTGCTGTGCCCCATTAATTGAGCAAAAACCAACTACATTTGTGTTTTCTTTCACACTTTTGGCGTAACTTGGATTGAGATTGGAGATTTGAAAGGACCAGGCCATTGTGCCCCCAGTGCCTGCACTAGCAAATTTTGTTTGTTAATTTACGCCAGACTCAACCAAAATTTAATCTGATCTATGGGAAATAGGAACAGCTGGAGACTTCAGAGGGAGTTTGATTTCTGAATTAACACAAGATTTGAGATGTACTCACAGCTCTTTGATCTCCTGTTTGGTTTTGGGTTTTTTTAATATAATTGTATAAAGATGCACTTCTTTTGAATGTGGAAGAACATACAGGATATACTTGATACCATGAAAAATTTGTTTCTTCTATTTTTCTAGAGGTATAATAGGATTTAGTGTGGAAGAATCTGTTCTTTCTTCGTACAGGGATAGTTTGATCTTCCATCTGAATGAAGGCAAAATCTTCAGAATAATGTTTTCACATTTCAATCTTCAGAATAGTGTTTTAATATTAGTTATATTTCAGATCTTGTCTTGAGAATATTAATTACACTGTAGTTTTCCATTTTTCTCTGTGTAATCCCTTCTGAAAGTGACATGAGTGAGTATTCTGCTTATACCTAAAGAAAACACATTTCTTGAATGACAAAAAGGTCATTTTACGTAAGAGGCATAGTTACAGGCACCCATTCTCCTGGTGAAAAAAATATAACACATTTATTCCACTTGCTGAATACAAGTCTTTATTCATGTGTGATCTTGTGGGGAAGGAGAGATTGAAGCTGGTTTTTTTCCCAGGTTTCTTGAGTGGTTTCAAGTGAGGGAATGTAGTGTGGGTGTTTCAGGAGTTGTGAAATCTTTGGAATACTGACTTGAAGCAGAAGCAATTTTGCAACTTCCCTGTTTTATAGCCTCACCTGTAATCAAAGTAAATTATGTTTCCTAAATACCCTTAGAGGGTGCAATTAAGCAGCGGGAATTAAATAGGAAAGCATTTCTTTATTCTTGGAATGGAGCCTCTCTTCAGCTGGCATTCTTATCCACCACAGGTTTCACTGGGCTACATCCCACACCTGGCAGCCTCTTCCTTCTTGGCTGGGTCTCTGTCCTTGCCTTGTCATTGAAGCTTTTCTTCTGTGTCCCCAGGATGCACATCTGTGTGCTCAGTCCTGCCCATCAGCTCTCTCACCATGCAATTTGCCGCCAGTCTTCTGAATTTAAACCCTACAGTTCAAGTTTGGCTCAGACCTTGCCCCATGTGCAAGTTCACAGTGTCTCTCCTCAGGCTCAGCTGGTTGCTTCCAGGGAGAAGCTCAGGGAATGGGTTTTGCCTTTGCAGGAGGAAAAAGTGATTCCAGCAGCAGGTGGCAGGAGAGGCCATACTGATTGGTGGCCTTTGCAACTTTAATTTTAACATTCCCATTGTAAGATACTTGCTGATGTGTTATGTGTCTGTGGTAATTTGTGTGTTGTATGGTTCTGTGTCCTATGGATTAGTGAATGGAAGCATCGAGTGTAGTAAATGGCTTATCCCTCCAGCTTCACTTCATAGGCATTTTAGCAACTGGCTTTTAAATGACTTCATATAATCACAAAAAATTAAATAAAATGTTTTTGTAGTCAAAAAGGATCCTTATAAAAATTAAATAAAAGTTGTAATTTCTCTTTATATAAGCTAATTGCCCCAGTTTAAAAATACATCTGCTGCAACAGAGTGTTTGCTTAGAAGAGTGATTATAAGAGTTGAGACATGATATAATTCTCTCACTGCTTAGCTCACATGAAGTAAAATAATTTTAAGGGTCTCATTTGATATTAATATATATCCATTGCATCTTAGTGACTTTATATGTCTTACAGAATTGTTTGCAAATTTAATAATATAAAGAACTGAACCATACTTAGTGATGAAGCAACAGCGGCACTGTGCATGCATTTATGGTGCTGTTTGATTCATTATAACTCATTTTAGGTCAGTGATTTGTTTGTTATTTGCTTCTACCTCCACACTTGTAGAAATATATTTGACTTCTTGTCCCCAGTCTTTTCTTTCCTCCTTTATTATAAATAATATGCAACTCAGTCAAGAGGTGTCCTGGTTTGGCATTGATTCATTTTTTGGTATGGAGTGATTCCCTGTTGGGGCCTTGGCAGCTTCCTGTGGACCTGACAGGGAATCAATCAGTGGCCAATTCTGAATATTGACACATGATTAAACCAATGAAAGAGGTGAATACTTTTGTGAACACACTTTTTAAGATGAAAAACCCCAGGAATAGCTCTCTTTCTTTTCCGGTCTGAGTACAGGTAACAGGCTGGCCCGGCTCCCGGTGCAGCCAGGCCGGGCCAGATGGGCTCTGCCACGGGGCCGGGCCCCGGCCCCTTCCCAGGAAATCCACCGAGCCCCAGGCCGGGCCCTGCCTCTGCTGCAGCTCTGGCCGGGCCGGACCTTCCCCTTCGCCCCCACCCCTGCCGGCATGGCTGGGCGGAAGGGGGGACCGCGGTGCCCCGGCCGAGGCTGGGCCAGGCCCACTCCACTGGGGCCTGGCGGGGCCCTTGAGATCCTGGCACAGCCCCCAGCACGGCCTGCAATCCATCACCGTGGCTGCTTCGGCCCGGCCGCTGCCCTTCCCTCCGCAGGCGCCAGGTGCAATATTAACTGTTTCAGTGCACTGATGAGACCTGCAGGCCTTAAATCCTCTCTCAGGTGAGGGAAATAAGGGGAGTGAAGACATGTAGAGAAACACCATGAAGACACCGAGGTCAGTAAAGACGGCATCAGGTCCCAGATGAGAGGCAAATGAGGGAGATACCTTATTTTTAGGCTGAAATTCTCTTGTAAGCCATGTTGTTTGACTATGAAATATTGTATATCTCTTTAAATCATAGAGAAGTATGGGGGAAATGGAACATTCAAATGGAACATTGTAGAACTGAGCAAAGGCATTCAGTGCTAAAGTAGGCAGATGTTGAAGTGGCTGTGATTCCATGAGAAGTTTGAACAGAGGGAAATAAGAATGATGAAAAACCCTTTGCCCCGAGAGAAGAAGAGAACCTCTGTTCCCAGAGATGAAGATGCTCTTAGAGATAGATGAAAAAAAACTTTGCTTTTGAAGAGTTCATCCTTAAAATAATACCCCATAAGTTGACATGGCCCATATACACAGCTGTGGGAAGGCTGTGAAAGGTGGGAGGAACTTCATAAATGCAGATTCCCAGGCAGCTGTTGTTCATGGAAATTGAAGCGACAAGAGAACTGTTTTCTTATGGAGAATTCTTCATAGTGTAATAAGGAATACTCCTCTCCCTAAGTGAACTGAATAAAGATTATTCTAGAGGTGGAAAACTGACTGAGAATTCTGGATGTTGTTTCTATACGTTGTCAGTGGGAAGGACAAGGGGTGTGGGGTAGAAGTGTTCTGAAGGTTTAATTTTGATTCTTGTTATTATTTTAGTTTTGTTAACAAAATTTTCTTTATACACTTTAAAGTTTGAGCCTGCTTTGCTCTTCTCCTAATCCTATCTCACAGCAGAAAATAGACCCACCACATAAATCCAGCTTCGGCCGGGGCACCGTGCCCCCCCCACTCCCACCCGGCCACGCTGGTCAGTCATCAGAAGATGACTGAGCCCTTGAACCATCACCATGAACATTTCAGCCACCCTCTCCATGAATTAAGAAGAGCTTTGTGGAAGTTCAGTAGAGAGGATGGATGCAGCTCTGCTGGTTGCTGCTACTGTAACCAAGACAGAACCAGGAGAAGCTGAAAGTTCAGTTAAAGTAGGATTGGGAGGGTAGGTGAGCAGCTGACAGAGGTGTGAATGTTTCTGGGGTTTTTTAATACATCAGAAGCACTAAGAGCTGTTCTTACACACTGGCATTATTAGGCAGGTGGCCTAATTTGAGGTGGAACTAGAAAAGCTGTTGTTAGCTTTGATTTTTGAAGAACAGTAGAAATTATTTCTTTCTTGTTACTAACAGTTGAAATCATCAGAGAGGCTAGAGATATGAATTTGTGAAACATGCTTTACATTTATGTTCAAATTGTGTCACAAATGCAGTGTGGTCCTTCACTTTGGAAGGGAATGGGTGCCTTAGCCTTACAACCTTAATGGTTGAACTGTTGGTGACCTGTTGGTGACACATCCTGAGAGCCTCTGTGTAACACCAAAACCTGCAGAGAAACATTTAAGATGTATTTGTTAATGTTTTAAGAGTTCTTTCAAAATACAAAATAATAAAAAGTCATTAATGGTGACACTGCAAACTCCTGAAGTGGGAGATTCATCTCTTAATGTGAAAATTGGCATTTGCATGTGCATAAAACAATACTTTTCATGGCCTATCGTTATCATTAATGCTTTTATGCAAAAGCCCCATACTGTTTTATTTTGCTGCATTTTATATTTTATTCCTTCCAAAAGGAATGCGAAGTTTATTACTAATTATAAGCAGTTTTCTTTGTCAGTGAAACGTGCCTGAGCTCCTGCCCTCACCCAAAAAATTCTTAATTGCTTGATCTGGGTGTATGAAAAATGCTGTATTGGAGCGTCCATGTCAGGTCTTAAAATTAGAAAGCTGAGAATTGAAAAAGGACATGCTATAATCCTATTACTAGTTAGATCACATAAAGTAAAACCATTTAAAGTTGTTTGTTTAACACGTCTCCATTGCATTTTAGTGACTTAGAGAGTATTTTGCAGTTTTAATAATCGTGGAAGATATGTGCAATAGAGTAGGGCTTAAAGTGTCAGCAGCTAAAAAGGAAAATTTCTTAAGGAAATATCTGTGGTAGTATTTTCCTTTTTTCCAGTCTTATTTTCCTTTTCCTAAGTAGAACAAAAAGCTATTATCCAGTCATGTAACAGTGATGTATTAGTATGAAATGTAGAAAAAGTGAAACCTTCTCTGTTTTTAAGATTTCTTTCACAAGGTTTTTGATTGGAAGGAGGATCATCTTCAACAGTGTATTTGGTGTGGCAAATCTGTCTTTTAGACCTAAGGGATTGTAAGCATTCATAAACATTGGGTTGAATCTTGAGGCATTTATTAAAAAAGAAGAGAAGGGAATAAACTCTTGCATCATTGTGAGTCGTACAGTTTTATTTGCAGGTACTAGGGTTTAGAATATCCCTTTCCTCAGGAGCTCCATGTCAGCAGTGTACAAGTTGGTAGTCAATAAAAACTTAAGCGATGGCTCCTCACTGATGGAGTTCTTTTGATGGCCTTTTTCAAGTTTATAGTACCAAAATATTGCTTACTGACAGCAGAGCCGTGTCAAAAGTGGCATTGGCAAGAACAAGTTTTGTTTCTTTTTAGTCTTTGAATGCAGTGCCTGAGGATAAGTATGCATTGAACAGTGTTATTGTGCATTCTTATGGTCAAAGGAGTTGATTAAATACTAGCAGTTTATGAAATTTCGGCAATTTTCAAATTAAATTTGATCCAAGTAAAAGATAGGTCCTTATAAGCAAACAGCTATGCTATTAAAGTCTGTGCTTAGCTGAGAAAGAAACAAATGGGAGAGGGAAAAAAAAAATCTTACTCTATGTTTTCTAAATTATACTTCTCTATTTTTTTTTAAATAGTTTCCGAAACTAGCTAAGTCTTATAATCGAGTGCTTAGGAGAAAAATCCTTGACTCATAAAAATAATAAAAGTAAGATATAAATAAATAGAGCTCCAGGGTATTAAAGATCATCCAGTCTAGATCTGCAGGAGTAAGTAGCTGATAAAAATTAGTATGAAGGACAGCAGAAAAATTTAAAAATCATATTTTAGTTATAATATTTTTTCCTCTGAAATACTTGTTGGGAAGAAAGTATTCTCTGCTATCTGGTGAGAGGAGACACCCGAGACTACCATCTCAGCTGTCCATAAGCCTGTAGCCATGATGCCCTTTGCCCTTCTCAGTGCTTGTCCCGTCCCCCACCCTTTCCCACGCATCAGCCTGTGGCTGCTTTCCCATGTAAAATACTCTGATCCCCTATCAGAGACAGGAGCCTTTGTCAGAGGTAGCACTGCCTCCCTGAGTAGGAAGGAAAGTTAATACAAGGAAATATTCTGATAATTGAATTGCAGCCTCTAACAAACCTGTGCAACATGTATACAAGTAGTATATTCAGAAGGCTTTATTTTAGTCAAATTTGCACAGATTTTCAGTGTGACAGCAAAGGCTCTTCCATGAGAGCAGCCTCTCTGCCCAACATCAGATCCCTGGTCCGAAATATAGAGGCACTGGAAATTCTCATTGGAACACTGAAACTGTATAAATATTGGCAAAATTGTGTTTTCCCCACCTTCACTCTGAAATGACTGAACTATTTTTGCTTGTGCTTTCCAGAAAAAAAAATTTTGCCTGAGGCAAAGACTGACTGTGGAGCTTTACAGTCCAAATAGTTAAAATTGAGTCAAACTATAAATGAAAATATAAGCTTATATTATGTCATGCTTAAATATAGGTGTTGATGTCTGCTCCTTGCATAATGCTACAAAGGCCTGTAGAATACTACAAACTTTCTGTAGAAATAAGGAGACCAATTTTATCTTCTCTTAATAAGGAAATGTAAAACACATGTAAAAGAGAGTGCTGAAGAATGGAAAAAATGAAAGAAAATTTATCTTTGGACAAATGCTCGTATTTAAATCAATTTTCCATTGATGCTGAAAAATACTGAAATCTGATTCATGATTCAGCAACCAGATACTTGCAATAGACCAGTGATTTATTCATTAAGGGTGGTTATAGATCCTTGCTGCTTTTCCTGATCCTCTCTCAATTCTTTGCTCCAGAGTGGTTTTGTTTCAGCAACCTGTAACCAGGTGTAAAGTGTGCTCTCCTGGGAGCTGGAAAATGCAAGTTTGAACCTGCTAATTCTTAAGTGAATACTTTAATCTTCAATCTCTTAAATGTGTTATACCGCTTCCACTGCCACCTTTCTCCTTTTTTTTTTCCTTTTCAAATAAAAGTTCTGAGTCAGTTCTCCACAGCCAAAAATACAAATCGGAGCCTGGATTTGGAGCGGAAATTTGAAGCAATGAATCCCAGTCTCAGACAAGTGTCTAATCCACGTCTACAGGAAAACACATAAATCTTTGAAACAGGCACATAACTCTCCCTATGCCTTGTAGTGGGAATTTCATAGCTGACTAGTCTTTGAGAATTATGTTCCAGGAGCTGAATGACTAAAATACCCACTTGGTTACAGTATCCTTAGAAGATCTAATAGGCATGACAGTATGGAGTGTTACCCTATCAACCTTCCTGCATGTCTTTTCCAAATAAAATTTCTTTTTTCCAAATAAAATTAGTGAAGAGGACAATGAGTAAGATTGTTCCAGTTTGGAAAAATTGCTTCCCTTGAATTTGTGCTGGTACTGCTGTTCATTTTAGAGCCATACGGAGGTTTTTCCTCTTTATGACCCTGGTGTAATTTCTTTTTGCGTGAACTAGAAGACACAAATAATTTGGGCAGTGTGAGTGTGAGCGCAGCCAGTTGATCAAGGAAAGGGTCTGTCCCTGTCTGTGTGGCTACTGTCAGACCACATCCAAATACTGCATCTGGATTTGTCACCTGGCACAGGAAAGATGTGGACAAGCTGGAGAGTGCTTGGGAGGACGCAGGGCAGCGGGGCTGGAGCACTCGTGCTGTGAGCAGGGCGTGGGGGGCAGGGGCAGCCTGGAGAAGGGATGGCTTTGGGGCACCTGACAGCCCCCAGAAGTCCTTGAGATGGACCCTCACAGCAGCACAGGCTGGCAGGGTGAGAGACAAGAGGTACAGGTTGCAGCAGGTTTGGACTGGGTTTAAGGAGAAGCTTTTCCTGAGGTGTTCCCATGGGGAGTGAGGCAGTGGAGCAGGTCGCCACGCCAGGAGTCTGTGCCATCCCCATCCGAGGAGGGTTTCAAGCTCTGAAGGCTGCAAGCTGTGAGCAGCCAGCTCTGAGGTCAGACCGGGCCTTTCTATGGGCAGGGCGTGGAACCAGAGACCTTCTGAGACCCCTCCAGCCTGTGACCCTCAGGCCTGTAGGTACCCAAAATCCTACACCCTACTGGTGTTCAGCAGCTTTTATAATATTTCTGTAATAGCAAGCACATGATTGACATCTACTTCAACCTTCCTGATCACCTCTAACTTCCCTGGAGTCCTTCTCAGATGGAAAGCCAAAAGTGTAGAATCGTTTTATTCTCTGATAGTGATTCTTGTCCAGGGATTAAGACCTTTAAAAGCTTCCCAAACTCTGTATGTATGGATTTAAGGCTTCAGTTCTCTGTATCTTGACTTTTTAAAGCAAGGGAGTTCTTTTTTTATTTAATCTGAGCTAACTAATAGCTGTGTCATAATATATTAAAATCCTTCCTGAGAAGTATTTAACTGAAATTTTTTATGAAAACCTTCGATTATGTCATGTCTGTCTCTGACTCCCAAAGGACTTTTTAGTTCATCTTAGTTTCTAGGCTGTTTAGCTTTTTCAAAAAGAAGGTTTAAAAGCTTTCCTCTTAGCATTGCTTTTTAATCTATAGACTTTGATATTTATATTAGGGCTGTGTAGGACTTCATGATGCTTCCACCAGAAATGTGGTGCTCTGTCATTTGTGGTGTTCATTGTTCACCCACAAAAGTCTAGGGAAGTCTGAAACGACAAAGAGACTGCCTCACCCCTCTCAGACTATTACAGAATGTAAAGGGGGGAGGATGGATGAAAAGGCAGATGATATGTGTGATAGTGCTGTTCAACTTGGATTATGTTGCTGGATACACGGTGTGTGAAGTTTTCTTACCTATTTAAATCCTAGCTATAGAACGTCGAGAGGAAAAGTTAAAGGAAAGATAAATCAGTATCTGAAGTTGGTGGTTGAGGCAGTTTTTATTAGGCAGAAATTTCTCACACTTAATTCTTTGTATTGATTTTTAATGGGAAGTTTCTCTATAAAATATTTAGCAGTGTGAATGCAGAAGAAGAACCTAGAAAAAAGCTTTTTACTTTAGTGATTGCTTAGAATTTTCTGCAGGTGTTCTTTAAAAGCAATGATTTCCCTCCATCCATCTTCCTTCCATCTCCATCTTCCAACAAGGAAAGTAGTCCTATACCTTCCATAAAATGGAGACATTTAGTAGCCCTTCTCCAGAGTTCAAACCAATATAAGCTGGATGGTTATGTTAAAAAAAAAAAAATGAACACACACACAAAAAAATGCTGCAACATATTTCCACTAAAAACTAAATACACAGCAGTGAAATATGCTGAATTTATGTATATATTGTTCTGTTCTGTTGTGCTGCTCTATGTTATCTTTGTCCTTACAGCTTTTAACATTGACATTCTCTTAGGATTATTCAAGGGAAAACATGAAATATTTATAGCCATAGTTAAAATCTTTATAAATAGTTTATAATAGGAACTGCCATGATAAAAGTTTGAAATAGTTTCCATTATAGTTCTTTGGGTTTATATATTCTAAAATTTATAAAATACTTGTTTTAGAGAGGTGAAATTTTCCATGCTGAGAGTCTGAAAAATATTTTTCCTCATTAATTTGGAGTATAATCCTTTCAGCTATTTTGGAGTTATAGACAAATGGGGAAAATGCTTTTTCCCTTTGTACAGTAATAATAAAAATAAAGAAAATCTTCAGATACTTTTTTAACAATACTACAGGGGAAGCAAGTGAAGGTTGAAATTATGTGGCAAAATCTACTCCCTTTGCTTTCTGAGGGGGAAAAAAACATTGAAAATGATGGAAAAATAAATATCAAATTGTTTCCAGTAACATCTGCTGAGCTTATTAGCAGAAACTAATAAAAACACACCCCCTTAATGACATCGCTGCGCATTCCCTTTGCCTGAGGCCATCCAGACATGAACTAGCTGAGCTGCTGCAGCTCCTTGCTGCTCTGTAGACCTTGGTGGCTCTCTCTTACTGGGCAGATCCCAGGTGTCAGGGATGTGCCCATCTTCACCTCCCACATGCGATGAGCAGCACTGGTCCTTCTCCTGCCCTTTACTTCTAGGAACCTGCAGCTGTGTGGGGCCAGCCTGCATGGCTAGAAAACTGTAGATTGGTTAGCCTAACACAGATTTGTGATGGTTAATCTCAAGTAGAGCTTTGCTAAGTCCAGGAGAAGACTATCACGCAAGTTACCAGTGTTTTCATGAGACAGTAGTACCAGAATGGTTTTCACTCTTAGTTTTTCTCTAACTGTACTTGTGTCAAGCTGTCCTGAAAGATTCTAAGCCAGGATGAAATTCATGTATGCATGGAATTGAAACAGGTTTTACTGGGTATCTGTGTCCTATGGTGGGATGTAGCACACAGAACTAACTGCAAGTGTGTGGATGAAGGGGCCCTCCTGCAAGGTGGTAGTGCTTTGTCTGTGCTGCCACTTGCCTGGAGAGCTTTGAGGATGCCTCACAAAGGGTGAGGATGGGACAAAGGGACAAGGTACAGGACCAGGTCTCAAAGCCCTTTGTGCTCACTCTTCTGCATGCCACGTGCGTGGTCTGGCAGGGCTCAGGCGACCTGTCTGTAGCATGTTGGGTAGTGGAAGTACCCACGCTGTGCTGGGCAGTGACACCACTGCAACCAGTAAGGTGGTAGTGGTCTGGTTTTTATAATGAGGATTTACCCTCAGGGTGGCACAGGAAACAGTTTGTGTAAGGAACATAGTAAAAAACCACACATAGATGTTTTATCCTTACCTCGCTCTGCAAAAATAAGGTGCACAATCAAGACAAAACCCAATTCTGCAGTTAAGTTTCCAGATGTGTTTGGAAAAATCAGGATTTTGACCCCAGCTACCAGTTTTACCATTTTTAGCAGCAAAGATAGAAATAATGAAAAAAGCCTTGTTCAGATACTCTGTCTTTTGGGCAAGGCTTTCAAACTGTCATTCATTTGTCCTTTCAGGCTCTTTGCTCTTGTGTTCCTTGCCATGCAATTGCCTCATTTAAGATGGGTTCCATGGCTGATAATCCCCAATGCCCATATAGCAGATGGCTCTGAGCCTTTTGGAGGTTTCTGGAAGCTCCTTTTGTGTCCCAGCAACACAATGTCACCTCAAAGCCAGTGTTTTCTCTACTAGACCATGGCCTTTCTCATCACTGTTGGTGCCTGCCAGTGCCCATTCTTACAGACCAGCTCGGGACTCAAGATACTTAACATTTATTTTAATGTATATTAACTAGTAAGAGTCAGCTGAAAAAGCAACTGCACTTTATTCTAGCTTTTTGGGGAGAATGTTCATTCTGGAAGTTCAGCTGTATCCAGGCATATTAAGTAAAAAGTTAAATTTGAGGTAGTATTAATACATTTTCCCTCCCACCAAAATTAAAGAAAATGGGATATCGCTAAAGCAATTGTGCCATTCTTTTAAAAGTTGCAATCTTCCTTAGTGTTTTTGAGCACGTAGCACTACTTGTAAGATTTAAAGCACATTTTTGTTGTATGACGTGCATGGAAACGCACACGCACACAGACAATCGGTTACTACACCATCAGACAATCATGTATTTCGGCCTAATTGGTTTGAAATGAGTGGACACATACCATTGTCCCTGGGTTTGTCCTAATTGCAATTTTGTGCTCATGTAAGGAAGAAAATCCTTGGTTCTGTTTAGTGGCAGCATTCCCAATTGACTTCAGTTGTTCCAAGACTGATGAGGTATCTTGGTTCTCAAACTAAATCCAATCATGTGTTTTGATTTCTCAAGCCTCTGTAATTCCTTCTTTTTTTTATTTTAATACAGTTCTTTTCATTTCATTTGCAACCTCTAGGTTTACTGTCAACCATTGCTTTCCCATTAGTCTTTTTTTGGCTTCCCAGAGCTTTCCATATAACATATTAGTGCAAATAATATTTCTGTTTATTAAAAAAATTGAAGGTGCCTCTTCTTAGAATGAAGCTATGAAAGAGGTATAACACAATTGCACTAATTAGGAAGAGCGGTTGTGGGTTTTTTTTCCTTTTTTCCCCTTAGCAAACAGACAAAAAGGAAAAATCAATACTGGAAAACCCATTTCATTCTGCAGCAAAGGCAGTTGGAAAAGATCCACTTGAACTCTTAGAACTGAAATGCTGGAAGCTGATGTAATTAAGTAAACCAACTGAGAACTGAAAAACAACCTGATCAAACTAAGGGATTATAAGTATGAAAGATCTGATGCACAGTTCAGAATCTTTTGATAGGGGAAGTGAAATTTGCTGGGAATTTGGTGATTAAAGGCTTATCTTCTGTTGATGATTAGTTATTTTGCTCTGGGAATTGCTGAATAATTGAAAAATGTTTGAATAGCACTTACAAATTGTTGGAATATCTCTTGTTGCCCTTTCTTTAAATAAATAGATGTGGGTTTGGTTCCAAATTGCTCTTCAGTTTGAAATGTAATTTATAATTTATTGTAAAGTAGTATTCATGCAGAAATAAAGCTTCATGCAGTTATGTCCACCAAAGTGTTTAACTGGCCAAATTATTTTTATAAATATCTTTGTGATACTTTTTTTTTCCTTAATTTTATTTTTTGATAGCTTACTGGATGCAGTGTTATTTTGTTAACATTTTTTCCAGGACAGGACAACCATTTTGATAATTCATTGCAGATTTTTAAAATAATAAATACAGTAGTAACAGTTACAATTTAAAAAAAAGATTAATCTGTTCAAAGGCAACTCTTTATAGATATTGCATAGTAAATCAACCTTCTCCCTGAACAGCATTTTGATTTTATTTAAATGAAAACCTCGTTTTTGCCAGGTTTGCCCATACAGCATTTGATTCATCGAGAGTGACCTCTTGAAGACAGAATTGCAGGTTAATTTATCACTACCACATGTCTGTAGGCAGTATTCCTCCTTTTTCTCTGACTGGCAGCAGATTTGGAACACTGATACGATTGAGCTCACTGGCTAATAGTATGAGATACCTAATGTGTCAGGACCCAAGGCAGGCTTTTATTATATCTGTGCCATTTTTTTCTGAAGCTCTCAGGTACAGATTCAGTCGTTACAACTTTTCATTGGAGTGTGATCTTACAGGCAGCAGTGAGAACAGGAATGAGCTGTGGCTCCCCACATTTGTTTTGGTTTAGTATGGTCTTTTAAAAATCAGCAGAAGGTCACTGTAAATAAATAGACTTAAAACCAAAATAAGAGCTAGGCTTAACATTTGGCAGTGCAGGATTTCTGACAAGCCTATTGCCTTCTGTTATTGAGGTCCCTGTCCTTACTGATGTGCTATAAACATGGGTGACAGACATCTAAGTGAGACAGTTCATACTGTACAACTCAATAACCATTCCCAAAGGAAATCACTCTGTTCTGGGGAATCTCAGCTTTTGTTTTCCCCGAAACAACAAATTTGCTACTGCTCTTGTAAAAAAATATTCAAAATATTAACAGTAGAAGTGATGCAAAGATGTCTGTGAGCATCTGTAACAAGCATAGAACAATAGATCTGAGATATTTGAATTGCTTAATTTTAGTCACTAAATGGTTTGGGTGACATGTGGTGATCATTTACAGAGTGAAGATAGTTAACATATTTGCATCCTCATTAAGAAAGGCCAGGGAAATATGGTGCAACTCTTCGTGAGCACATCTCGATTTGCTTTCTTAAGTGTAAGGTCTCTAGAAAGGGCAACTGTTCATATTTTAGATTTAGGTTTTTTTGAAGAAAGGTGTCTTGATCAAGCCATACAAGGAGGAATCAGGCTTGCTCTAACTGCATTTTGAACAGGGTTCACTGTTAATTTGATCACTGACTTGAGTGGAAGTAGAAAAGAACTGTTCTTTCATGCTTTATACCTTGTAATCAGAAGGAGTGTGATGGCCTCAATTCCCTCGTCAGGATACTTGTGAAGAAAAGATGTTTTGCTCTTTAGGTTCATGAAATGGCAGGAGAGACTGTGAGGGGAGAAGAAGCAGAGTGTGCTCTTTTCCTCTCCCAGAAGTTTGGTTTGGCATTTTGAGAAAGCAGCATGCTGGAGTTTCTCCATGAGAAGAGGCAGCTGCGATGAAAGCCAAGACTGAGGAATGCATTGGTGAGGGCCAAGCAGAGCTCGTTAGCCTTTGGGGAAGAGCTGCTGGCTACTGACTCTGTTCTGGCTCTATGGTAAGACACATCTGAGAAATACAGAAGCGTAGGGCTCATTGAAAGTTTCTGATGAAAGTATTTTTCAACTGAAAACACAGAGATTGCCTAAATGACTCATTTTGTGAGAAGTGGCTTCTGGCTTTGGGAGTTTTGCATTAAACTACGAAGCATATACAAAACAGTAACACATTGACTTAGCTGTGCTGCCACGGTGCCTTCCTAGAGTCTGTTTTAGTAATTACCTTCTCATTCTCTTCTCTGAGATGGGGAGACTGTGTTGGGTCCTGAGAGATGCACTTTGGTGCATAGATCCATCTTGGATGAGAAAATGGGAGCATAAGTGTGTGAACTCTGGTTCCCATGCAGCAACTAAATGTTTGAACTTTCTGGAATGTTTTCATTTTTATGGAACCTCTGCTTTTTGCCTTTTTTTCCCCAAAAGCAAATACACAATTTCTTTTCACACCTCCTTATCATTTTAATGACAATGTTGTTGTCATCATTAAAATTTCAGTTGTGAAAAGACATTTTGGCCTCTGCAGGAGGTAAATGAAAATTTCTGTGTTTCAGATGGGGTTTGGAGGTGAGGAGGGCATGGGGGAAGAAGGGGACAGTGTTTATTTTACCACAATGAACCAAAAAAAAAATCCTTCCCAAGAAGTTGACAACTGATCTGCACTCAGTTAAAGCAGACCGGAGCTTGCAGAATTTTTCAAGGTGTAAGATGAGTGCCAGACCAGCCATCTGATAAATTTCTGTCAGCAGGGCTGGATGCACAAATGGGAAGTGCCCAAGTTCCTATTTAGGTTTCAGGTTTAGGTTTTAGTTTAGGTGTTTTCCCTAAATGTCTGACCTGTTTCTGCCTTCCTGAGGGGAAGTTTTACTGGTAATTCCCAGTCTCAATGGATGGCATGCTGGTTCAAGTAGCAAATGTAAACTCATTTCCCAAAATAACCCTCAGCCGTCCCCTGCCCCGAGGTTGACCTGGAGGGCAGGACACGGCCCTGGAGGATCCACTGACCATCATTTAGAAAAGAGGAAGAGGAGTTGAGTCTTTAGATGCTATTTCAAAATTGAAAAGATCATTTTCCCTTGATTCTTCAGCCAGATCTCCCTTTTTTATGGCAGCAGTGCTAAAATATACCTGGCAAAGGAAGAGCAATGCTTTTGAGTAAGGGAATGATGGGATGTAAATAAACTATTCTTAGCTGACCTGGCTATCACTGTGGTGAACCATGTTTATACATGAGGCTGCCTTCTCCGGAGCCACTTGCATGGCCCATTAGCAGGATTCCCAGTGCTCCAGGAAGGTTTAATTTGAGAACAGTGGTATGTGAGTGCACAGAGCCGAATGAGGTCCTGTGATTACTCTGGGAAGCAGCTGTCCAGGCTGCCCGGAGCACAGGGAGGCGTGCTGCAGTTTTAGCTTCACTGGAAGCAGTGGACACCAGGTGAACCATTTGGTTCAGCAAAAGACAAGAAGCCCTAGAAGCACAATATTTGAGGTAATATCCCAGATCTTTAACCATATATGGGAAGCATTTCTGCAAACCTATCCTGATAGAACTAAGAGCTGAGTGTTTATTTAAAATAAGTGTTATATTTAATTTCAAATTATCTTGACAACCCATCCATCCACTGATGGGGTTTGTATGTTTTGCACCCATTATATGTTGGCAAGTCTTAATTGGCTCAGGTCACATGTTTGGGCATTCCTAAATATACAGGATCATAAACCGAATTTTTAAGGTGAGGTTGAAGTAAATAGAGCTTCCCATTATGTGTAATTGGCTGCAGGAAAAAGTGTTTTAAGTAAAGAAAGTTCAAACACGTTTGAATGCTTTTTGTTAATCCTCTTGACATTTTGAAGAATTAAGAAGATGTTATTGCTGGTTTAAATGTGAAATGTCTCCAAAGGCACATCAGTATTGTTTATAAACTGCACTTCATTTCTTTTACAAAACTTAATCTAGGTAATACCAGTTGTCAGTAACAAAAGGAGGCCATCAGTTAGCAGAAATAAGTCTATCACAGTGGTGACTGTAAGTTTCTGTGATTTCCTACAGTTTGCATTTCTACATTTAAAAAATATTTTGAGGAAGAGACGAGTTGTTTGTTCCTTATGAATCAGTCTTGGAGATACACAAAACATAAGGATGTTCCTCTCCTCCCCACCATGTCTTTTTTAGCTACTTTTGCTTGGACTGTTTATTGGCAGAGAAGAAGGGAATCAGAAAGGGCATTAATGAAATTGAGTGTGGTCAGCCAAATTTCTAACTACTAGATTTCTCTCTGTAAAAGCCAAAATCTGTGTCTTGCTTCAGACGGGTAAAAGCTTTACAGTTGTGTATCTGATTGCTGCACTGGCATCTGTGGGAGAGAAGAAACCTTAAATATATGAGTGGAGATCATCTGGTTATTTGTGGCATGGTAACTGTGTGTAAAAGATATGATCTGACATATGTGTCAAAAGTAATTCCTGTTGACTGACTTCAGAGAAAATGGATTGTAAATTCAACTATTACTGGATGTGCTTGGGATTCTGATACAAAGGTAGCTGCTATAGAGGGTTTTTTTCTGGAGCTGGGAGACTATTTTGCAATTTTTAATGCACGCTGATTTTCTCCAATTTTAATTAATTTAAGAAAAGTCATCTTTAGAAAAACAAACAAAACCCAGCATTCTTCCTTTCCCTTACCTCCCCTTTCCCAAAGCAACCCTCTGTATGTGGGAAATGCCATGTTAATATCTAAAATTGTAAGGATGCACCCAGAAGTGGCATTTGAAGGTTTTGATTTTTTTTTTTAATAAAGTTCATCTTACCACAGAGTACGTCATTGCTGAAACTGAATTTTTGTAAGCGGTTTCATCTTTACCAACTTTCCTACCACCAAACTCTGAAGCAGCTATTTTTAAAATGCTTTTAAAAGTGGGGGGGTTTTTTTCAACCCACAGCTATCAAATTCTCTTGATTTATTACTATCATGGCCATAGCAACGATACAGATGTATTTTAAGCACTCGGAGATGAAAATTGCCTTAGCTGTTGCTGTGAACGTCTGTCTTGTTCTTCATTGTACGGCAAAGATTATGCAAAAAGGGCACAGGAGATTATTAATTATTCAGATCCAGGCCTGTTTATCTGGAAGAAGTGTGCATAAAGTTATACTGGAAGTGGTGCTTTCACTGCCTGCAGTTGCCAGCCTTGGTAACTTCAGTCCTTACCACTGTCAGTGCTTCCAGTCTCCTAATCATATGGCAGAGGAGTTTGAGCCCATTTTACAGATGAGGGATTGAGGAGAAAAGAGACTGAGTGGCTTCCCAGGGCCATACGTGGCATGTGTGACAGGAATGGATGTTGGATACAGCTGATGCTGTCCTCAGCCAGCATCTTAGCAGAAAGCATTCATCCTTTCCAAAGGAGATGAAATTTTCCTTGCGGAGACTGAATGATTTTCAGTACTTTGTGTCTTCTTGTTCTCCATGAAATGTGAACTGTAACAATTCGGACTCAAGAGTTTGAGGAAGATATCTGCCAAATTAGCAAGCTATGGTTTCATAAGAAAAACCAGCGTCCGAGCTATTGATGAAATACAGCTTAGGATAATAAAAGGCTTACCAGGGTTCGAAAGACCTCCATTTACATAAATATGCAAAGACATCTGTTACAGTCATAAGTGACCTGCTGGTTTAAACCATCAGCAGGGGAAGAGTCGTCGATCACCATTGCCTGCAGTAGCAGGTGCTACTTTAGGCAGCAGGAATTACTGAAGAGGTTTTCGATGAGCAAAGGCGGCCTTTGCGCTTGCCAAGAGGAGCCATACGGGAAATCAAAACACCCGGCACACGCCTACGGTCCCTCGTTTGTAGCGCGCGGTGAGAGCCCAGTGTGCGCCTCGGCGGCCAGAGCTGTATGTGATCACTTATAGGTATGGTGTGGCTGACACAGCTGCAAAGTTTATGTCTGAGGAGTACTTAGGTCTTCTAAAACCAAACTACTTAAGTCAGATTCCCAAACAGGAATGAATCATCAAGATTTAATGGAAAACGTTCAAAACAAATTTATCATCTAAATCCAGTGTTTTTATTACCAGAGTATATGCCCAAAATAGTAGTGTAAAACCATTATCCTAAAGGTTGCAATTACTTAAATGAAAAATTGGAGTTTAATTCTTGCTCAACATTAATCAACAGAGACGTTATTATATTACAACTTTATATAATGCAAGGATATTTGTCTTCCTTGTTGGCTCAAGGTATGTGTTCTCTCTCTTCCCCTTCTGCCCCATTCATTGTGTAACACGGTTTTGTAAGGAAATAATCTGTCTTCAGTGGGTGAGCAACTGGACAAAAAACTGGATTACAAATTCAGAGCTGCAAAAATATTATAATTTGGTGTGTTATACATGACTGTAATTGCCAGCAATTCTGAAAATTCTCACACAGTAAAGAGGAGTCTATGAAGAACCTGCAGTAAAGCCACAAAAGTAAAGGAGTTGACATTAGAAAAGTCTTACGGTATTTAAAAAGCTCCCTCTGACTCTCTCATGTATGTTCCTGAATTGTACTAAAAGGTGCAGTACAGCCTGAGTACTTGATTCACAATATTTATTGGATGCCTCACATTGGGACATTACAGCTCTAATAACTTTATGACATCTTTAAATACCTTAACAATTCCCACCTCTCTTTTGATAACACATTTCTTAGTAAATTAAGATAAAACAAAACCTGTTCTTTTCTATCCCTTTGAACAGAGTGTGGATCACACTTCTCGTAAACCTCATCATATTGAGGTTGGGCTAAGATGAGCATAACCAGTGACGAAGTGAATTTCTTGGTGTATCGCTATCTCCAGGAATCAGGTAAATTCCTTGTCTTTCTTTATAACTTCTGGTCATAAATGAAATGGGGAAATTGCCTTTTTGCATGATATTGCTCTAGGAATGTTGCCTTGAGTGTTTCAGACTGATAGACTAAATATTTCTTGCACAAACCCCTGGTTTTTTTGAATCATAGTCTAGAACATAGTAAAAGTGCAAATATGCACAGGTACAAAATAAACATTGCGAAATAAACATTGCAGTTAGGCAAAACAAATGCTTTGGTAGTTCTGTCATGTCAGTCAGAGTCATTTTTGGCAGCACAGGCAAACAGCACATGTATGTTGTATATATTTTTCTTAGCTACTTGAAATTGTTTACATTGGGTTTATGTTGGCTCTAGAGAGAAATTTGGATGCGAGCTTCTGATGGTTTAGACCATTCTTAGGGTAATTATGTATGTAAATTGAGCTGCACAAGTGTCATGGCTCTCTCTCTGTACCGCTTTCACCTCTACCTGTTTTCATACTGGAAAATACCACGGGTCTTTAAAATCTTTTAAAAATTAAATTGAAATCTACATTTGGGTTTATTTTATATCCATAGTCTTCTTTCCAGTCTTTGCAAGAAGTAGAAAGTCTCTTAGCTAATGAAAAACATTCTGTTACTGTAGAGATGACAGGGGAGCTGAGAAACATTGACAAAGGATTTGTAACCAGCATCACAGTTTACTTGGTACTGACCCTATATTTTGTGTTGGTAAAAGTACAGTTGACTAAAAATATTTCATGTTTCACATGCTGAAAAAAACAAGCAAAAAACTCTGTGGAAAATAGATGTCATCCGGTCAGAAGACTTGAAGAGAGTTAGAATAAGCCCTCAAGACCCAAGAGATGTCTTGTACAGAGAACCAGTATCCCAGCAAGTAGAGATACTGCCTTCGCCTGCTTCTGTTGGTCACTGTAACTGGTATTCATTAGATACATTATTTTGAGGGGTTTTTTTCCACTTGCAAGACTATTTCAATCCCAGGAAACTGAATCCCTGTGAAAAGAATCTCCACTTAAATTAAGAAGGTTTATCATACTTTTTTAGGGTTTGTTTTTTTAAAACAGTTCTTTGAGAATCCATAGGTGGCCTGTGTTAGCTGTTGTCTCACACTCTCTAATAATGGAGCTTATAAAAAGTTGTCTAGATCTGGTGTGCAAACAGATGAAAGAAAGAGAGAAACTAACAAAACTAAAATTTCATCCAGACAAAGTTTACTTTTAAAAATAAGCCGTTGTGTACCGCTCTGTTAGACACTAGAGCAGTGCACCAGTGGATGTAATCAAAGCATAAAGAATCCTGAAGTTATTTTACATTGTTATGTTTGGGTTGTAGGAGATGCTGCATAACAGTGTATTATTAATACAGTAGCTTTTCCTGATGTGAAAAAAAACAAACTTTTTCATTCCTCTTGATACATCAGGAGGTTAGTGCTGTGTAGTGATTCAGGAGGCTTTACAAAGTCTGTCAAGAATGGTGGGATCAGCCGAATGTCAGGGAAAAGTTACTCTATGTAACATCTCCCACAAGCAAGCAAACACTTTTGCCATTTTACAGGGAACTTTACAGGCAAATTTATGATTTAGTGGCAAGTTGTACTGCTCTTACATTCTTGTCTAGAGGTTCAAAAATTTGTATTATTTAATCCACACATACTGAAGACATTCACAAAAACATCGTATTTCCACTGTTCTGTTGTATTTTGCACATATAAGAGAGGAGAAATTGAGGTTAAAGATTTGAAGATACATTCAAATATACTTCAAACTGAGCATATTGAAATCTAGATGCTAGATATGAATGTAGTAGATATACCTGGCAGTTTGTTAGGAATTCCATTCAGCAAACTAGAGCTATAGCCAATGATGAATCCACTAATCTGCTAAAAAAGCTTCTTGCATTTAGTTTGAACCTTTTTTCCTATTGCCACTGGTTTTTTCCAAAGAAATTTTTATATCTGTATTTTCAGATGAAGTAAGGCAAAAAGATAGAAACTGTTATACAGCATTTTGGCTTTCCACCTGCTACTATAAATGCCATAAGATGCAACAGCAAATGAAAGATATTTAATCCACAGCTTCAGAAATAATGCCAGTGAGATTTAAAGGGCTAGTGTTTAAATACAGTCTGAGTTCAAAGCCCTACAATTTAAGGAATTTGCCAAATAAAGGGTTATTACACTAATTATTTGCTAACATTAGCTGAAACCAAAGCTTCTAAAAAGTTTTATCAGACACAACCATGAATGTTGCTTACAATACTGTACAAAAGTTCACTTGTTTTTTTTCAGGTATCTGTCCTTTAATCCTATCATGTAAAACTTCCAAGCTTTCCCATAAAATGTAGGGAAATGGTGGGAGGAAGAGAGAAATAACAAAGGAGATACATATGGCAGAATAAGTATATAAAAAGCAAAATGTTCCTATAATATTCCATGTATTTTTCGTCTGCGAGGTGCAGAAACACTTGAGATTCTTTGAAGAATTGTAGCAAAGATGCTGAAGGGGGCTCTACCCTTCATTGTGAAAATGCTGGCAGGTGATTCTAGTAGGAGTTCAGCTCTTGTAAACTTGAAGTTAGAAGTGAAATTCGGTAACTATATATTTCCTCCTTAATTTTCTGTCAGACCAGAAACCATCACAGGAGAGTATTGATAGAGTTGAACTGTCTAAACGATTATTGTTGCTTTTTAACAAATCTTGGCACACTGAGGAGAGTTTCAGCGAACTGGAAAAAGGAAATGTTGTGCCAGAATTTTTAAAGGTTAAACAAGATGATCCAGGTAACTATAGGTCAAGGACAATTATGGGAAGGCTGAGACTAAATATCTCCCACAAATCTGAAGTCATGACATCATGCCAAATGCCAGCCAGGAAGTTTTTATGGATAATAGGTCTTGTCAAACATACTTGATACTGCTTTTTCTGAGATCAGCAATGAAGTTGACAGAGATGGCTGTGCTGACATTAATACACTTAGACTACTTTATGATATTTGTTTAGTCTTG
The DNA here is from genome assembly GCA_013390105.1 of Tichodroma muraria. Lineage (NCBI taxonomy): Eukaryota > Metazoa > Chordata > Aves > Passeriformes > Sittidae > Tichodroma > Tichodroma muraria. The sequence goes on along the minus strand of WAAG01010881.1, from coordinate 6,662 downwards.
TTGACATGATGGTTAAAACCAAAATGAAATAACAGTGAGTAAAACCAGTGTAACCCAGAGATACCAAATGGATTAAAAATGGGATAACAGAAACATCTTGAAAAGTGATTATAGCTGGGGAGTATTCATCTCAAGGGTTACTTCTGTGGGAAATCACAGGAATCTCTTCTTGGCATAATGCTGCTCAACAGCTTTATCGGTTACCTGGAAGGAAATACGAAATGATTACCAAGTACATCTGCAGATGGAGTGAAATAGTAAGTTGTGGCATTTGGTGAGTTATACTGACTGATCATGGGCTTTAACAGAAAAAAGTACAGCCAAGAGAGACTATTTTGAGTTGCCTGCTGCTGGAGGAGCAGGCTGGAGAAGGTGCCTGGCAGTGCAGTCAAATCTCCTCCCTTACAAGACAGGACTTGGACAAGTTAAGGCTCTAAATGTTTATTAAAATATNAGATGCAAGGAGAACAAGTGTTTATTTTCAGTTCAAGGTTATCTCTTCCTATCCAAAGTCAAGTCTTGCAATGTCTAGTTTTCTCCTTTTTTATAACGAATTTTTTTGGTGCACAGTTTAAAGGGGTCATTCTTAAAAATGCTGAGGCCTTTCAAGAATTGTGTCTTCCAGGAGTCAAACTTCCTAATGTCAGGTTATATTTATTTGTAGGTATCTTGATACAAAGTCTGCCTTTAAATGAAGTGTTGGCCCTGGTTAGGTTCATCTACACTAAGAGTGTACAACCAGTGTGGAGATAGGAGCACACAAAATACTCCTGTGGTGGACACAGTTATATCAACAAAGCGAGTACATTGATGAAAGTGAAACAAGCTATACCAAAGTAGCCACGGTTCTGGCATCCAAATTATGTTAATTACAATTAATAGTAGATAATATTAAGACTAACATAATATTAATATAATATTGATTGTATTAACTTTGCACCTCTTCAAACACCTGAGAAGCATACTTCTACTAGCAGCCATCTTCATTGCTAACGTAGACCTTCTATTGGGTTTCTTCAGTTTCTGAAAAAAAAAAAAATAAATACAGAATTTATAATGTAGACTTTTCCTGTTCTGTTTTTTCCAAAAGAGAAACAGATAATTATTTGTCTTTTGGAATGAAAGTCAGAGCAGTACAATGCAATGAGGAGTAATAAGGATCCCAAGGAAATTTCTAAGAGTTGAGGGAGAATGGCAAAACCAAGGGAAATAAATCTCTCAAATATACTTTTTAATCTAAAATGTATTGCCATCTGTTGTGAATGCAAGTCCTATCATAAGTCCAAATGCTACAATGAATTACCTTCCCTACCCAGCCCAACATGTCAATTCAGTTATTAAAACTTTTTCAAATTGGGTGTGTTTGATGCATTGATCATTTAACAATGTTTCTTTTCTAGCATTTATATGCATAGTGCAGTCTAGAATTCCTGTCTGAAAATCAGCTCCCCAGTTGCCTGTAGCTTACACTGTTCTCGAGTAGAACATTTATGGTAATGAATGTCTTGCAGTGACTGGTTAGAGTTAAGATTGTGGAAATTTCCATTTTCACTCAAATTTTTGCTTTCTGATTTTAACTTTTCCATGGTTTATGACACACCCTTGATAACTGTTCCCCAGTGTATAATCTGCACCATGTACAATCTGTACAACATCTAAAGCAATAAAAATAGTAGCTAGATGCTTTTGCTAGGAAAGATGTCAATGACATTTTTAGATGCTGACTTGGGACAATTTACCATTTTACTTTAGAATTTTCATTTGTTTTCTTCCCAACCATAAAAATGAAGACAGCTAATAAAAAAGGGCTTTTTTCCCCTCTGTAAATTCAAGATTATAGGAGCACATTGGTCTGTCTGCTTTGTAGTTGACAGATTTTCCTTATTTTCCTAGAAAAAAATATTTTCTCTTGGGTTTTAAGCATCGATTCAAGGGCATTGAGCAAAGGGTTTCTGTGAATCACAAAACCCTTTGTAGTTAGGCATGTGCAAATTTGGGCCTGTCCTGTTAACCACATCCAAGGCATTATGCTATCATTTTGCCTTTGGAAATTTAGAGAATCCAAAATGTGGATATTATGGTGTTTCTGGGATTTCATCCTTTTGATGAAATTAAATACTAATAGTTGGAATAGTACTAAATTACATTTTTTCCCAATGACCTTTGCAATTTTTTGAAAAGGAAGCGACAAAATTTGAAAGAAACTACCTTTTTATTGAATCATTCTCTTTTTCAACATAGAAATGTTACAGAAAATGTAAATATCACCGTTTGCTTGTGTAAGTTCTCAGGCAGTAGAGAATGACTGAAGATCAGTATTCTGTTCCTTTGAATTGGTGCCTGATGCAACAGTCTTTACTTACATAAGCCTGTGTAATTTTTCTCTGAAGTCCATACTTTGCCTGCATGAGATATGCTTAGAGTATTTTTTGAACAGCTGTGTATGGCACAGAGTCCCTGAGTCACAGACGAGAGACGTGGTTGAAAATAATTCAGATTAAGCAAAGCATAGAAGATTGGCATATATGGGTCAGCTAAATTTGCTTCAAAGCTAACTGCTTCCTTTGTGTAGGAAGACTGCTGCGAGGTAGAAGAGGAATACAGAGTGCATGTTTTTTTCTTAAATTATTAAAATTTATACCTTGAAGAATAATTAATTAGAAGAATGAATCACTTGGTCAAAAAAGTCCAGTGTGGCAGTAAAAGCAGTAGTGTGCACTGATGGCAGAGTCACTGGATAATTATTTTTCTTTTGCCTTTTTTTGTTTTCTGGCAATTTGGCTTGTTAGGATCATAGGAGGGCTCAGTCTGGATAGCATCTCAGGAGATGACAGAATCAGAGAATAGTTCAGGTTGGCAGGGGCATTGAAGATCAGCTAATCCATCTCCCCTGCTCACAGCAGGGTCAGCTGCAGCAGGTTGCCCTGGGCTGTGTCCGGTTGGATTTTGAGTATCTCCTAAGGATCCAGATTCCACAACCTCACTGGACAGCCAGTTCCAATACTTTTATCACCCCCACAGTAAAATAAATGGTTTATTTTGTTTCAGTGGAATTTCACGTGTTTCATTTTGTGCCAATTGCCTCCTATCACAGGGCACCACTGGACAAAATGTCCATCCTCTTTGCACCTCCCTCAGGTGATTTTGTGCATGGATAAGGTCCTCTGTGGATAAACCATCTCTTCTCCAGGCTAAGCAGTCCCAGCTCTCTCAGCCTCTCCTTGTATGAGAGAGTGCAGATGCACCAGTCCATTGATTATCTTTATGGTCTTTCACTGGGCTCTCTCCAGTGCATCCCTGCCTCTCTTGTACTGGGGAGCCCAGACTTGGATACGGCGCTCCAGGCCTGTCCCACCAGTGCTGAGTAAAGGGCGACGATCCCCTCCACTGACCTTCTGGCAGTGCTCTTTGTAGTACAGCTCAGGGTGCTCTTGGCTCTCCGTGCTGCAAGGGCACACTGCTGGCTCATGGTCAAGTAGTCCAGCCTCCTGCTCAACACTGAAGAGCCTCAAAGATCCTTTAAAAACCTACACAGAAAGGTCTGCAAGGAAGTCGCTGCAATGTTCCCAAGGCTCTGTACACAGCTGTGCTCTAGAGGCAGGGATGATGGAGACCTTGTATTTGCTGAGGGAAAAATGCATCCTTGAAATGACAGCCTGCCAGGCAAAGATAAAACACATTTTAGTGTTGATTCAGTAACAATCTGTGGCTGCATTATTTGTGTTGACGTGCGTGTTACCACAGTCTCTTGGGCCTCGCGTGTCCTGCCTGCAGCACGGAGTGACTGTAGCTCAGAGACCAGCCTCAGCTGCGCCGGGGTAAGGACTCTTCTGGGCTTTGCTTTGCACAGCTACTTCTGTGCTGGTCTAACTGGGTGCTGGCCAGGTATTACTGAATAAATAAAGTGAAACAATTTTCAAGGGCATACCTAAAAACTGAGTGTTTATACCTCACCCTAAAGTTTCTGTCCCTCAATTTTCCTCTTTGAAAGCAAAGTTAATACTATGAACAGTACCTCAAAGCAGATGTTGAATGTTTATTGTCCTAAAATGTATTGAAATCCTCTGGGTAAAAAGTATTACATGGGTGCTGGGACAATATTTAACATTCTTTTTCAATTATTTCAGAGTACTGTTTATGAATTTATGGGTGAATATATATCCCTACAAGCAGGATGAATGAGATGCTAACAGTATTTTTCAGGAACTGGTGCTATGACTGAAGGCAGGGATTTTTTTCAGCTGTACAATAGTGAAACTTTAGAGCAAAACAAACTCTACTAATTCTCATGGTGCCTGATTTGCAGGCATGAAGTCCTATTTATATGATCCATTATCCTTTTTAGGGCCAGCCTACTCAATTAAAATAAAATAACTTAAGGTTTTGATCCATATCTCTGATTTATGAAAGCTCTTGGCTATAGAACCAGCCAAGAACCACAGAACCAAAAGTCACAAGACTTTTCATTAATTATTTTAGTTAAATAAGGCCACAGTGTTGTTCTAGGAGTGCAGTACGTGTTAAAAGTGACTGTTGGATAAGAACACTTAAGAAATTTGACCTAAAAAATGGTTTGCTTTGAATCAAAGTATTTAATAAAAGTCACCTCAGAATGAATGTTCCTATATGACATGAAACCATCTGTAACAACACATATTTCATATAATATAATGCATATATTATATATATATAATGATACAGTAATAATATATATTATATATATTATATATTTATATAAGATATATAATGCCTCCAGCATAATATTTTTGTAGTAAAATAATGTATTATCAGAAGGGTACATAAGGGATTTTAACAAACCACAACTCCTTTTTTTAATATCTCCTCTACTTCTCTGTATTTCTTTTCAATTCAGAAGGTAGTGATGGTATGATTCCAGAAACAGTGGGCCTGACTCTGAATTTGAAATTATGCTTCATTGTTTGAGAATGGATTACGCTGAAAAGGCAAATCCATTTCTAAAATAAGAACTGTATTATTATGCACAATTTCTGTCTCTGCTAGTAAAGATTTATTCTCTTTGTAAACAATAAATACATTTTCAGAAAATCAGGGTCAACATTAGAAGGCAACAAGCTTTGTTGAGCTGCAGTTCCCAAAGTGGTTTTGTTTAAACTTAACAAAGGTACAGATCTTGGAAAGGATAAAGCTGAGAACCTGTGCAAGTCAAAACCAAATTGGACACTTTTTTCATAGAGCAGTGAATATGTACTAGCAGTATTTGATTGTTGGCCTCAGAAAATCCAAATTCTGTGGTGGTGAGGAAAAAATATTTTTACAGGTAAAGAGGTTATTTGGTTTGTCCTACTTTGTTCCAGTAAATTTTCAAAATAATTTAATAGGCTGCATGAGGCCCATTTTTGTGGCTTTATATGCAGATTTGTTACTTTTGTGACCAGATATATCTTTATATATGAATGTAAAAACAATATTTTCAAATGTTTTGTGGTGCAGTTCAAGAGATCTGTTTGAAAATTCCTTTCTATTTACCCTGTTTCATAATTGGTACAGAATTTTTAAGTTCATGTGAAGGAAAGAAATACACTGAGTATTTTGGGGTTTTGCCATTTGCAAAAGCCTGCTTAACTCATATTTCCTTTTAGGCCTCTTCACAGTTTTCTAAACTTGGCTATTTCAGTTTTTCTTTGGCCTCAAAGTTGCCATACAGTGTTGGATCTCGGACACTGAGCAAACACAGTGATTTTTAAGTTACACTGACATGAACAATTAGACCTTCACAAATTTATGCCATGGCACAAATTGTGGTTCTGATCACTTCATGCCCTGTTTTTCAAAGCTTGCAAAAACACAGTATTTTTAGAGTATTAAGAAAATAGCATGTTGGGTAGCAGACAGATGTCTAAAGGTCAAGATGACTTTGCTGGTAAAACCAGTGCAGTCCTACACATTTCTCACTTTACTGCTTTTCAGTTTGAGTCTCCAGGCCCAGTGGAGCTTTGCAAGTTTTGCTAATAACCTCTGTGCTGAAAATGTTCTGCCTGCACAGCTATGGTGATTACAGACCACCCCTCCTCACACCCATCCTGTGTTAGGGCTACGTTTGTAGTCACCATCCACAGAAACGTTCCTGGTGTTAGGTTCCTGAATGTCCCCTGAGTGTCAGCTGTGGTGTCCTACTTGCCACCACTTAGAAGTGTGTGTTAGGAAAGTATGTACAAGTGTGAAAGTCTGTTCTGTAAACATGATCCTTAAAATTATGTACGTCTCTTTCTTTGGATGTTTGGTTGCACAGGCAGGGCTAAAAGATAACAGCATCCCATTAATTCAGAAGGAAAAGATTATTTTCATCCTTGTGATCTTTGTAAGCTGTTTCAAACTTTGCCCATAGTTGCAATAAATTGCTAGATCTGTATTGATTTTTATTTGAAATTGTCATTCTCATTTACACAGAGTGAGCGAAATGGGGGATTATTTCGGGCTTTGTTTTCAAGAGATTTTTATAAGTTCCTCTTTCCATTGCTTGTGCTCTGTTTTCTGTCTGTATCGTATTTCTCTCTTTGTTAATTTGCAGCCCTTAGAAAGGCTTAAAACAGTGAGTGCCAAGTACCACTCATCAAAAGATCATTTCCAAGTCTTATTAATCTTTTCCAACATATTTTCCTGCATGAAAAAGAAAAAAAAAT
>WAAG01010871.1:28868-48390 GCA_013390105.1 Tichodroma muraria | reverse complement strand
ACCTTAACTCATAGCTCATAAATCAAATTAAAATCCACTCTACTGAAACCACTCAGAGAGAAAATGCTTTATAAATAGATAACAAACCTTGAAGTTCACAGATCCCTCCTCAAGGAAGCAACACAAAATATGATTAATTCCAACATCCTAGCCAGGGCTTTGTTTGCAGGTTTATTTTGGGGGAAATTTTGACAAGGTCCCTCTTTGATGTGTCCCTTTCAGGATTATTTTGGGAGGCATTTTTGGGAGCCTGGAGTGGACAGGATGTTTGTGAATTCTGCGTTTGAAAATGGAATTATTGTCCCCTGATGTGCAAAACACACGCCTGGCCTGGAAGCTGCCAGGAGAAAAGTTGGAATAACACTCAAGCCATGGAAATTCCTGCTCCAGGATCCAGCCTGGGGTAGATTTTCACATCCCACTCACATCAACATCCAACAAACACCCGGAGACAGGGATGGGACCTTGGGAAACAGAGCCTGAACACATCAAATAAAGGAAGATTGAAAGAATGAGCGACAAACGATTAAAAAAACCAAGAATTGTTAAAATGCAGGCGGTTTGGGAGAAGAAGGGACACGGAAAACCAGGAATGTAACCTGCTAAAACCCAAAGGAAAGCCCCGTGGCCACACTTTTGTCCCAAAAATGCTCCTTGGCCACGCAGTTTTCCCCCACAGAGGCAAGACAAAGTTGATTTAACACCCATTATCCTCAGCAGGGACAGTCCTGCTCCTTCCCACCCCGTTCCCATGGCACTGACACTACACCCCAAAAAGAAAGTGGCCGAGGATTGCCCTCGGGTGGCCTAAATTCCATGTTAATAATCCCACAGTGTCACCTCTGCTGCTCCTCATCCAACACCTCCCCGAGCAGCCCAGGAAGGATTTTTTCCAGCTTTGTTTCTTTTGCCACTAAATCCAAATATCCCCTCGTTTTCCAGGCTGAGACTTGCCAGCTTTTAGGAAGAGCCCTCCTAATTCTGTATTTAGCCACCAGCAAATTTGTACCATTCAAGCTTTTCACCAGCACTGCTTGGTGTGGTGCTGTCCAAGGACATTTCCAAAGGATGCTGTTGGCTGGGCTGAAACACGGGATTGCTCCTTGGTCCTGGCTCAACTGAGCAGATCCCAAAGTCCAGAGCTTTGTTGTGAGTTTTAATGAACCCTGTTCTTTCTTAATTGCATTGCATGTTTCACATTTCCAAAATACAGCATGAGGTGAAAGGGATGTAAAGGAAAATCAAGTTCAGTGAAGGGTATTTACAAAATTCCTTTGTTTTCCTCACCGTGCAGCCACAAGGGTCTGGAAGGGAATGTGAAGAAACAGAGAACAGTGAATTTGCCCAAAGCACCTGACGGAGGAGGAGTGCAGCTTAGTGCTGTGAGACTGAGGAAATATTCTTTACGGAGAGAAAAGAACAAATCACATAATTCCTCCATGAAATTCAGTGGGAAAATCGGAGAACTGGGGAGAGAGGGTTGCCCAGCTCTGATCTGCTCAGAGTGCAGATTCCTGCACGGAACATCCCTCTGGATAAATGCTTTTTGTATCCTGTTTCACCAATCTGCTCTCTCCTTCGTGAAGAACAGGAACTGCAAAATCCAAAATATAAAACGAAACTCCTGTAGGCCAAAATAACACAAGAATTGTTGAGCTCCTAAATAAAGACCCTGAAATGAGAGATCTTAAATAGTGGAGATAAATCTGTGTAGAGAGTTACTTTAGGAAGAGATCAGCAGGTGATAAGGAAGTTCTGTCCCCACCTGGCAGCATTTCAGGGGGAGTGACATTGGTACTCTTTAAACAAAGTGCTGACAGCTGGAAAATAAAGCCCTGCACTTGGCAAAAAAGAGAAAAGGGGGGGAAAAAAAGCCCTGATAAAAGAATGGGAAGTGATTCATGAGTAACAGGAGAAAAGGCATCTGGTGCAGCTGTGAAGGTCACAAGCTGGGAGAGCAGAGAGAGGCACTGCCAGGAGCTCCCAGCGGAAGGAGCAGGGATGTGAGACCAGCCTGGCTCAGCAGCAGGGCAGGAGGAGCTCAGGAACAGCAGGAGAAGGACAGCAAGAAGGAAAAACTGGGCTGGGCTCAGGGCTCCTGACAGAACTTCCCAACCAGCGGGAAAAGGAGGATGAAAACAAAAGGTTTGCCAAAAATCTCGGGCTTCTGCAGGGCTGGGGATCTGGTGGAAGACAAGGGGGAGCAGAATCATGGGAACACAAAGTGCTGGGGGCTGCAAGTGATGCCTTAAGTTTCAGCTTTTACATTTTTTAGATTCTGAGCTGTTTTAGTGGGTAGTTTGGGTTCCATATTAAGTGCTACTGAGCTCTCTTCACAGAGTGGGGAGATGAAACAATTCCTGCTCTAGCTTGGGGCCATGGAGAACTTCCAGGCCCAAGAACAAAACCAATGGGGAAGTGAGAAGGAAAAACAAGGGGGATGGAGCTTCATAACCTGAAGCTGTGGTTGGACAATTTGACTCCAATATGGAAACGGACCAGAACTTATAAAAGTGTGGGGCCTCGTGCCCAGGGGTCCATTTTGTGACCATTTGGGTGCACGCTGGGGGTGGCCCAGGTGTGCCCAGGGAGGCCTTTAATAAATCCCTGCTTTATCCTTCTGCTCTGGCTGGGCTCTGCTCCGGCTCAGCCTCTAGCAGGCATCACAAGGATCTTAAATCCATCCCATTCCCCATAGGCATCCCCATCCCCCTTCCACTGTCCCAGGCTGCTCCCAGCCCTGTCCAGGCTGGCCTTGGACACTTCAGGGATCCAGGGGCAGCCACAGCTGCTCTGGGCCAGGGCATCCCCACCCTCACAGGGAGGGATTTTTTCCCAATCCAAACCTTTCCTTTTTCAGTTTAAAACCATCTCCCCTCATCCTGCCAGATGTGGAGCCTCCCTCACACCAGGGCACGTGGGACCCCTCCCAGAGGGGTCCTTCCTTTAAAAGGTTGGAAAATGAGCAGGAAATTATCCAATAACACCCCAGGAAATGACCAGGATGGGTCAAATTAATCAGAGAATCCTTAAATTTGGGAAAGACCTTTAAGGGCATTTGAGTCCAACTCACCAGCACCAAACCAGGTCCTCAAGTGTCACATCCACACCTTTTTTAAACACTTCAGGGCTGCTGACTCCACCCTTAAAGCACTTCATTGCCAGATTCTCCATTCTCTCACAGCTCCCTGGAAAGGTTTGCTCCTCATTTCAGTTCTACTGCTCAAGGTGAGCAGCTCCAATTCCTGCCTGGTGATTTGATACCATTTCAGCTAATTCAGGTTAATAGAAAGAAATTGCCCTCCCAGTAACACATAACTCACACCCCCTGGAGTGTCTGGGGATAAGCCACAACATTATTAATAATAAAGGCTGAAAATAAGGAGGATAAAGAAACTCCTCTTTAAAAATAAATGAATGAGTGTAAGTAACTACCTCCACACTTGTAAATTGTTATTCCCCTCATGAGCAGCTTTCCACAGCTTATTCAAATTCACATATTGTCCCTTCAGTAGATGCAGCATTAGAAAAATAATTACAGAAGATGACAAATGAAGTAAATTGTACCCAAACTGCTGCTATAAACCAAAAAAAAAGCTGTCTGCTCTGTGTCGGGTGTTTTGAGAACACTGTCCATTCTCAAGCAAGTTCAGAGGTTAATTCAATAAATATAATGGTGTTTGCCAGTTTTAGGACCTGTGCAACATCACCCTTCAAATTCCATCTCCAGAGAGGAGGAATTTATCCCAGCAAAGGGAAAATCGTGCTCCAAGCCCTTCTGGAAAAGACTGCAGAAGTTAAAATTTAATGAGCAGGCTGCAGAAAATGGATAAATTTATGCTTAAACCAAACAGCTGCTTCACTCTGAGTTCTTGGGCTCTGCTTAGGAGATGAGAACCTTGAGGAGGAGGTGAAGTCTGGGGGAAAGGAGGCTCCTCATGTTTGGTGGTGGTGATGATTCTGGTCAGCTCGCCAAGATCCCAGCTCCTGGCCAATCCCAGGAATGCTGCAGCAGTGCACTGAAAAGCCATCCCAGCTTCTGGTGCTTGCAGCTCCACAAGCAGCTGGTATTTATGACTTCTTCTCCACTTCATTAAAGATGGGTTATTACAAAAGGGAGACAGCAGCAGTGCAGCTGGCGTTTACATGGAAGCCACTTTAGTTTTATGGAGCAGAGGGAACAGGAATTAAATCACTGGAATTAAGGAAAACCAAACACAAACTGCTTGGCTGAAGTTATTTGTGACTACAGGCAAAGCTTGGAGCTGCTGTTGGCTTTCCTGGCACACCTGAAGGCTGAATCCCAGGGAAAACGGGGAAATAAATGGTGATTTGGGAATGTCTAATCAGAGATTCCCTCTCAGGGGCACAGCTCTGTCCCGTCCTTGTCCTCAGCCACCCTCCCAGCTCAGGAACTTCATCCTGAGCATGGAGGGAAGATGAAATCACGACCATGCATTTTAATTCAATCAGCTGCAAGGATTTTTTTCCTTCTGTTAAAGCAAAGTTAGCATCTTTAAAAAAGAAAAAAAAAATTAAATCTAATAGTGTGAACAGCACAGAATGAGTGTGGGGGAAGTGTGGGACACATTGCAAAGAGCAGAAACTTACCTCCATTTTTAAATTTAGGGGATTGCAGCCTTAAGAATGTTAATTCTGCTTTTCTAATTCTTCAAACATTTAAAGCAAAATAGTAAATTAAAGGGCATTTTCCTACTCTCACTATAATTGTGAGTGCCTTCACCTCTGCAGTTGCAGAGTGTATTGAGCACCTAACATGCAATGCTTAAAAATCATTAATCAGGGGGGTTTATTCCTGACAAAAGGGCCCAAATTACTGCTGACACGGGACTCCCATGTCAGGATTTTCTCCCTGAATTTAAAATGGCACAAACATTCCAGAAATGGATTCCAGAACCCAAATGAAAACCATAGGACAGAACTAAGGACGCTGTAACAGAGTTAAGATCTGAATTTCAGATATAGTTTTTGCTTCAGATGTGAATGCAAAGCCATATATCAATCCAGAACTGAACATTTTGGAATATATGAGCACCATTCCTAAATGTTAATAATAAATGAATAAACTCCAAAGCCCTGGATTTCCTGAATTAAGGAAGACCTCACATTTATTCACGTCAGGAAGACAAGAACAGCTTGGACCCTTTGCTGCCGGAACCTGCTGCTTCTCCAGTGCTGCCTTTGCAATGCAGCAACGTTTAAAAACCAGAGGTGAATTTCTTCCCTCTCTAAAATCACTCTGGACATGAAGAGAAAAGCAGAAGGAGAAGTCTGGGTGTGGTTCCAGGCATGGATGCACTAACCCCTCTCGTAGCCCACTCCTGTTCGCGGCCCTTTCCTCTGCACCCTGAAATTGCTGCTGCTCCAGGGATGGCAAAGCCAGCGCAGGTGAAGCTGTTGGTTTGGGATTTTCCTGCCAAAAATGTGGGATTTCTCCATCTCTCCATGCACAAGCACCCACAGCAGCATTTGGGGCCACGGTGGGTTCAGGAGTGACCAGTTAAAGATGCTTCTGGCAGGAAGCTGATGATTCTCCCAGGATCCCTGACCACATTAGTTCAATCAAAAATTTCATTAACTTCATTAAAGCTGCTTTTACCGTAGCAACACTTGGAATACTGCAGGAGTTACATCCCTGTGAACGACACCAGCTCTGATAAATACATTCACTGTCTACCCAGATTATAACAGATATATAAATAATAAACTCAGCCTCTCTAGTGCCAGGCAAGTACTACACAAACACCCTCTTGCTTTACACACACTGCAACAAAATTCCTCTCCTCAAAGCTGTCATCTCTTTGAACTCCAAAGCCAACTCAGAGCAAAGCAAAACTGTTTAAAGATAAATGATGTGCAGCCCTTGCCAGAAAAGCTGGGAGGGAAATGCAGGAAAATGCTCTCCTTCCTTTTGGCTGCCGACAGCCCCAGCCTGCTTTGTTGTTTCTGACACAGCAGTGGAGTAAAAAAGGAGATTATTTGGTTTGGGAGTAGGAGTTGTGGAGTGTTTTGGGGACTTGATGTTCTGTAGCCCTTGGTGCCAATCTGAAGCTGGAAATGGCACAGAGAAGCCAGGGTTTGCTATCCCAGGAACAACATCCCAGGAACGTAATGCTGCCAGCATCACTTGGAGAAGAACAATTTGCAGCATTCTGCCCATTTTTTGGGGGTGATGCAGGAACTGGCAGGATTTATGTCTGTGATGGGACCCAGAGAAATAGCAAGCACTGATGGGCTTTCATCTACACAAAGGCATTTATATTTTTATTTTGATTTCCAAAACCAAAATAATGGACTTAAACACAGTTGCTGGAGTTGGGACACGATATAAAATGACAATCCTTGCGTACACAGAATCAGCTCCCTGGTAAATCTGCAATAACATGATCTGTTCTCATAAATTCTTTATCAGGGCAAGCCTGGCACCGGGGTCGATGCTGCTGCTGTTCAAAATATGCACACAAATTAAATCAGCTTCAGAATCCTGGCTTTACACTGAGTGCTGATGTGGGTCCACCACAGAAAACAAGTACAATTTCTGAGGGAAAACGCAACAATAAATTGCAATAAAAGGCAAACTGTTCACAGCCAGGCTTTCCATCATCCCTGAGCAGCTTTTACCACCCAAATCCCTCCCACACTGAAGGGGAAACTCAAAACTCAGCCCCCAGGGTGAGCTGCTTTCACCTTCACCCTCTCACAGAAGACAAAGGAACACCTTGGAGCCCATTCAAACCAGAGCAAACAATTCCTGCACAAACAAGCCCTCACCTGGAGAAGAGAGGTGAAATGAGAAGGAGGCCAAGAGAAATGATGGCATGCACCTAAAACAATCCTGCACTTGTGCAGGGCAGGCAAAACGTGCGCGCACAATTGGGGGCCGCTCCCTGAACAGCCCAAACACCAAGAGCTGGGGCCAAGGCAAATTCCAACAAATCCAGCTGGAATGACCGTTTTCCTAAAGAGGCACAGCCCGGAACTCCAGGCTTCACCCTGCAGGCTGGGCACCCTGAAAAGCAGCACACAGCTCTGTGCTCCTGATGCCTCCAGCCCCAGCTTTCGTATTCCCGGGTGCTGTGTGCGCTGGTGCTGGCTCTGGAGCTCCCACACGGTGTCAGCCAGTTCTCCTCCAGCTCAGGCACACAGAACAATCCTTTCCCAGCCCCAGAACCAAGGGCACCGCTGCAGCCTCAGCCCCAAAGAGAGCAACAGCAGGGAATGCAGGAGAGACTCTGGGAGATGGGACTGCAGCACCTGGAGCTGGGACTGGACAGGGAACCCCAACTGGAAATGGAGCAGAACTTATCAAAATGGGAAACTCCTGACCCGGGGCCATCCTGGGTGGAGCCAGGGCCGGGCTCTTGCACTGCCCAAGGTGGATCCTTGGAAGCCTTTTAATAAATCCCTGCTTTATTCCCTTAACTCTGCCCAGCCTCTGTCCCAGGGAGCCTCTCCAGGCATCACTATCCCAATCCCCCTCTGGCACTGCTGTGGAAAAGCAGGATGGCACTCCCAGGGACAACTCCCACCGCAGAGCTGATGGTTTGCTGAGAGCAAGGGGAAAAAACACCACTTGAAAGGTACTTTTTGTAAACTTCAAAGCCTCCGTAATTTCCTGCCACTCTGGGATCTGAGGCACGTTGAGCTCAGCTCCCATTCCAGGGGGAAGCTGTCCTTCCAGGGGGAAGCTGTCAGGCTGATTAACAGGAATATAAAACGACACTATTAATATTTCCCAAGGGCAGGTTCCTGCTGAATAGAGAGTGTCAGAGCTGCTCTGCTGAATTCCAAACTGCCAGAAACTCCATCAATAAAGGGATGTTCCCCTCCCACTGTCAGGGAGAGATGCTGAGGCAGGGGATGAGGGGAAGTGTCTGCACCAGAGGGAAGGGGAATGGAGAGAAGGAGGAGAAATAAAAGCTCCCATTCTGGGAAAAAAGGGAAAAAGAGCTGCCCTCCCTCACAGGGACACCACAGGAAGGAGTGTAAGGGGCAATGGGATGGTTCAAGGGAAAGGGGAATTTTGCCAACGTAAAATTCATGTATTACATCCAAATTCCTATATCTAGCCAGCCCGTGATCCAAAATTTGGTATTTCTGCCACAGAGGGTCAACCCCCAACACTTTTATACACATATATATAATTATTATTTAACATTATTCATATTATTTATATATATGTATAGATACATATATAAATCTAGAAAAATATAAATTATANATATTAAAATTATATAAATATATAATGTATATTATAGATATGAATTATATATATATATATTTATATATACACACATGTGTACTACAGTAGTCCCTGCAGCCACTCATAAAGAATGAACAAGAAAACTCAAATAATTACCAGGCCACGATAATTGTAGTGAAGTGTGGAGAGCTTAAAGCACCTCTGTGATTTTTAATTCTCAGTAGTACCCTGCTGCCTGTGGTTTTGCAGCTGCTCTCCAGGAAGACAACTGCAAGGATTCTTATAAATCAATATATTCAGTTTAGTGCAGTAATCTCATCCAGCACAGCCAAGCTGACAAGACAGATTTTCCTGCAAACCATGAAAGAGAAGGGACAGGGATTCCTAACTCTGGTTTTGGCTGCACCTCCTCATGGCACCTGTAATAAATAACTGTATTTTGGGCTTCACCAAGTACAACTCAGTTGTGAATGCAAGGTGTGCTTTGTATTTCTGACCTGTGACAGAATTCCAGTGAAAATAGGAACTGGAAGTAGTAATCCCAAAAAAGCCCCATAGAGCAGGGCACCCTCTTTATTTCAGGCTCATCACTGGGCATTATTTGATGTTGTTGCCATCACTGGGCACTAACTGATGGTTTTGTCAGGATGCTGGAGCCAGGGGAAAGGAATTCCTGCTTTGTTTTAGGAACCCGTTCTGGTCAGTGCAGAGGAGGAAAGCTGCTCTTTCTGGATCCGCACCAACGCTCTCCAAAGGAACAGCTTCCGCTGCAAATTCCCCGGGAAGAACAGTCTAGAAACCAACTCTGAGCTACTTCAAGAGCCAAATTCTTCTACAAACTCAGCTCACGGCTGGATCTGTGACCCTGGGTCTCAGACGCAGCTCTGGGTGTGCATTTGGGGCTGGGAAGAAACTTCCAGCTCCTTTTTCCCAGCCTTGCCCTCCCAAGGCCTGCCTGGGAAGGGTCATTGGGCTGAGCAGGTCCCAGCTTTAACCCAGGGAGAGCCATTGACACAAATGCTTCCCTCAGGAGCCCCAGAAATAGGAATGCATTTCTGTTCTTGCAAGAGATGCATCTTGCAGGGTCAGCGAACACCTTCCTGTGATCTCCTGTCTCCCCCTCCAGCCTAATGGAGCGACACCAAAGCATTTCCCTTTCTGCCTTCTCAGCTCCTCCGAGATAAATATTAATGGCCAAGCACACAGGGAACACTCCAGTGACTCCTCTGCAGCTATTTCAGGCTAAATAAGCCCTTTAAAGTGTTTTTTTTATTCTATTTTTTTTTTTTTCCAGATCTTCTCCTCTGAATATTTTCTAGGCTTTGCTTGGGTTTCGCCTCAGAGCCATTTAAAGGCTTGTACAAAACTGGGTTTGGGGTTGGTGCAGAGCTGCCACGTGTGGGGAGAGCAGCTCTGGGGCAGCAAAATGCAGTTTTTGCTGAAAGCTCTTTGCTTTGGTAAGAAACCCCCCTCCAAGGGGTGATTTTTATCTCTGAGTGTTCACCCCCCAACACAACACCAGCAGCAACCCCGTGCTCTGAGAAAAGGACGCTCATAGCCCAAAAAAGATTTGACAGCAGCCATTTATCCTGTGTGAAAATGCAGAGGAAACACAAATAACACATCCAAGGCCCGATTCTGTTAAAAATCTCTTTGCAAATATTACATTTCTGCTTTTAACATGGGATAAAGGCAGTGTGGATGTGTCCATGCCTGACTCAAACATGCACTGGCAATGCCTCCTGTGGAGCTGGTGTTTCATTTAAGGTTGTCTTTCCTTCCTTTAATGAGTAGGAAATTAATTAAGGAGACCAAAGGCTCTCTGCCCTTCCATAATGCCCAAACCACCCCTTAAGGCCCAGGGTTTCCTCCCTCCCTCTGAGAGCTCAGGGTATTTTAACAGAGAGCTCACTCCCTGCTCCCCAGGATGAAACGGAGTCTAAATCCCCAAGTAAATATAAAATGAATAATCTGGAGTCTGCACATTCTAAAAATAGCTCTCATGTACGTTCTGCTATGAATAATTCCTCAGTTTAGGGAAACTGAAGAGCTTTTAAAAGCTGAGACCACACAGCCTGCACTTTGGACACAGAGAGAGAGAGACAGCTGGGGGCACTTCTGCCCAGAAAAGCCAGGCCTGGATCTTTTCTCCTGGATTGTTTTGATGCCAGAGCTTGTTGTTTAGGATCATTTTCTCCCATTGACACAACACTGTACACATCTGTATTCCTGGAGATCCCAAGGGGGTGTTTTCCCTTCCTGACTCACAGAGGTCTTTACACCTGCCAATTATTAGACCCTAAATCAATGGAGAGTGGGATAATCCTGGATCCAGGAGGGACTGGGGGGATTGAGCTCCTGGGGCAGCTGAGACCTGAGCTGCCAACAATGCCTCAAAAATGGGTTTGTGGCCCAGCCTGCCCAAAACCCAGCAGGGATAAACACGTTATTTCAGGAAACTTCAATCAAACGAGCCAGGAAAATACAAATTCCAGATGCAGACCATATTCCTTTGCGGTTGTATAAACACTAAAGAATTGTTTTGGGTCAAGATAGACAAAATATCTTTGAAAAACTGATTTAAACAGGATAGAAATAAACCTGGGCACGTACTTGATTCAGCAAGTTAGTGAAACAAGGAACTTGTTTTCCTTGCATATGGACCATAGCAATTTCTGAGGGTGAGGCTGATGGTTTAAAAATGTGCCAGGCAGTGCCACCACCACTGATTTCATCTTCCTTTGGGAACAAAAGCCTTTTTCAACTGAAATTCTGCTGAATTTCTTATCTGATAAACTTAACTCACAGAAAAGTCAGGGTTTAAATCACAGCTAATTGCCCAAAGGCTCCTTCCTTCCTTTCCTGTGAAGCCAGGCAGGAAAAAGTGAAAAATCACTAAATGATATTATTTAAAACAGAACTTTCTGGCTCAAAGAACACTCTATAAATAGTGCAAATTTTCGTGCAGTGCTGTGTCACCCAACAGGCTCCAGGCAAAGCCACCTGACTTGGGGACATCACTCCATGCCACACTTAAACAGCCAAAAATTCCAACACAGGAGTTCCCAGGGAACATTTGTCTTGAGGGATGACAACAAAATAAAACCAAATTCAGGGAGGAATTTATTTAAGAGAGCAATACCCAAGTGCCATCTCTTCAGCACTACTGAGCCTTCAAGCAGTCGGTGAGCATTAATAAATCAGATTATTCAACTTGCTAGAAACTAAAGAAAAGTGAACGTTTATAGGACAGATGCACCAAAAAGGACTCTTAACACTGATGCTGCTTGCCACAGCCTTTCCAGAGGAACAGGCTCAAAAAGCCATTCTCTCCTCATTTCTTCTTTTCAGCTGAAAGCCACAATTATTCCAACAGCTCCACATGCTCTGCCCTGGCAATCTGTAAATGAAAAGCTGAGATGCCGTTCATTAAGGCTGGCTAATTAAAAGTGACTGCACTGATCAGGAAAACTACATGTTTTGCTCCCTGAACATCACTGAAACAGGCCCAGAGCTCTGACTTTGGCTGCTTCTGGAAGTTATTCACAGCAGCTCCTGTCAAACAACTTTTCAGCCTTTTAAAAAATCGCAAATTCCTCAACAGCCATAAAAAAAAAAACTATATAAAAAAAAAAACCCTAACAGCCAAAACACAAAACAAAACACAACAACAACAAAAACCAAACAAAAAACCCCTCCAAACAAAATAAACCCCATAAACTTAAAGCTGCCTACCAAAAATTGTGCTTAAATTTTACATTAAGTTAGAAAGGTGACCTGAAATAAATAAATAAATAAGTGAATTTCTCTCCATTTCAGGCCCCAGAATTAAAGCAGTGTACAGCTAATTGGGATTGGCCTGGATAAATCAAGGGAAAGAAGGAAGCCCGCGATGCCAAGCAGGATTTGGGATTCTTCTGGAAAACAGGACCTGTCTCTCCTCAAACCACCCTGATCATTAATTCCCGGTGGTGCTGGTGGAGGAGAAATAATTTCATTCCCTTTTCTCTCATCCTATAGTCACCCACTTCAACATCACTTTGGAGCAGCTCATGAAAACACAAACTCAAAGCCAGGCATCACAGACAGATCAACCATTAATCCAGGACCCCTTTCCCCACTGCACATTCAGGATCAGAAGAATTTATCTTGCACATTTGCCTGTGGTTTTGTTTTACAAGAAGTGGCCAGAAAAAGGTTTGTTAGTTGTGAAACAGGAGGGTTTGAGAGTGTTCAGCTACTCAGGGCTTGGGAAAATAAGGAGTTATTCAGTGGCTGAAGTAATCAGCTCAAAACCTCACACCACAGGATCCATCCTGGATATTTTTGTCACAGCATTCAAAAAATGGCTTTGTAATGCTTAACATATTTAAGTATTTATTTAATATATTTAAATATATTTCTTTATAATAAATAATGATAAATTTATAAAGAATAAATATTTATATATTTATTTAATGCTCAAATCTGCTGGCTGAGTTTCTGCTGATCCAAATCCATTCAGGACTCAACCACAATCAAAATTGAAAGCAGGACCAGGGCTTGTCCCCTCCTCTCCAAATCTACCTGAGAAGTTAAATTGTATTTAAGATGGATTGCAATTCCTTTAGGTGACACAGTAGGTTTAAAATGAAAGCACCTCTTAACCTGGAACTGGATTCTTCTTTTGCTTTGGTCAAAGCCTCTGGAAGAAAAGCAGCAATTACCAACCCCCCCCTCCCTGCAAACCCTGGGCAGCCTGTTCTCTTTATCTGAAAGATGAGGAGATTACAAACACCTCTTGCATTCAAACCTGCCCCATAAATCTGATTTTTCTTCTCACTATTGTACGTGAAGATGACTCAGGAGCAAACAGTAAAGCAGCAATAAACAAAATATGTCCCAAAATGTGTTGTCTGAGCAAATCTGCTGCCCGGAACCCCAAATCATCTTTAATCACAGAACCACTAAGGTTGGAAGAGAACTTCAAAATCATCCAGCCTCAAAAAAACTGGTGCGAGACAAGATGCTGATCCCATAGGATCCCAGGTCTGAGCCTGCAGAGGCTCCCCCGACACCTTCCCAGGCTCCCCACTCCAGGGATTTGCAGCCCAGCCTGTTTTCCTCTTTTGAAATGGCAGAGGACTGGGCTGGGTCACCCCCCAAGCACCCAGTGCCACAAACGCGACAATTCCCAGCTGCCAGGACAGACAGGATGGAGCAGGGGGATGCCAGCAGGGACCACACTGACACAGGATTTGCTGCAGGAGAGAAGGGACAGAGCATCCAGCGCCGGGAGCCCCAGGGAGGGTTTTGCTCCCGGGTTCACGGGTGGGGAAATGGAACACACGGAAATGAAATCAGTGCCCAGGGTGGCACAGGAATTCTGCAGCCAGGGGCTGAGCCAGGATCCAGGAGAGGCACGAGGAATTTTGAAGGGATTGTGAAGTTCATGCAGGAATTCCCAGAAAAATGGCACGGTTTGGGTGGGAAGGAATCTTAAACCCATCCCATTTCCCGCCTTCCAGCATCCCAGGCTGCTCCAATCCCAATCCAGCCTGGCCCTGGGCACTTCCAGGGATCCAGAAATAGATCTGTGGGGCATAGAGCTGTGGGGCAGCCACAGCTTCTCTGGGAATTCCAGCCCAGCCCCTCCCCACCCTCCCAGCCAGGAATCCCTTCCCAAAATCCCATCGAAACCTTCCCCCCCTCCAGCCAAAGCCATTCCCTCTTGTCCCATCCACACCCTTCAATTCTCTCTCCAGCCTCCTTGTAACCCCCAGTAGGTGCCTGTTTGGGGGGGGGGGACACCCCAGATAATATGATCTGAGACTAGAGCTTTTTTAAAAAAACAACCTAATTCTTCATTTTGAAAAAACCCCAAAAATATATATCTTAAATACAACACAGTCCCGACTAAATGGT
Organism: Tichodroma muraria; assembly: GCA_013390105.1. Taxonomy (NCBI): domain Eukaryota; kingdom Metazoa; phylum Chordata; class Aves; order Passeriformes; family Sittidae; genus Tichodroma; species Tichodroma muraria. The sequence goes on along the minus strand of WAAG01010871.1, from coordinate 34,262 downwards.
GCTGAACAAATACGAACGTTGCTGGGCAGTGATCACAGAAATGTTTTAAATCGAGGCAAACAGAAGTGGAACAAAAAAGCCAAGAGAAGCTGCAGGCTCTGTTTGCTCACCTGTGCGAGCTCAGCTCCTACTCGAGGTGGTTTCAGGTTCCTGCTAGGAGGAGCTGGCACTCCCAGGAACGTTTTTAAACTTTCAACAGATCCAAGAGGGTGAAATATTAAACCTTTAAAATCAGTGGCAAGGCAGGTAATGACAAGAGGCAGCTCTTTAGGCTGAGCTGATTTAAGATTTACTCCTCACACGCAAACTTCCTGCTTAATACAGGGTTTTACACATTTATATGACATGATTTCTTTTTTAAGTTGTTACCAACTGAAAGTTATCGTCCTGGGACTGCAAAGCTGAGAGCTTTTAAGAGAAGGATTTTTCCAGAATGCCCTTTTTTTTGCAAATTATTTCCATATTCTCCTGCAGAGTTTATCAAAAAGCAAAGCCATGGAGGGAAAAGGGTTGAATGTCATTCATTTGTAAGATTAGAAAAAGGACAAACAAACTTTTGATAATACACAAAATAGGATTAATCTCATCATTCTATTTATTGAATATTAATGTTAGCTGGGAGTATTTATCCCCAGCCAGTTAACTCCCTCAGTTTTGGAGTGGGAACGAGCTGATCTGTAAATACAAACCCAGCAGAACAATTCAGCAGGAACGGGGATGGCAGCAGGAAATGTGGATTTTCCTTAACCAACAGAACACAGCAGAGCCTGATCCCACCTCCCTAATTCACATGGATACGCTCTGGAAGCATCCAGCTGTGACTCCATGAGTTCCCCACAAAGTGTTGGTGCTCACAGGATGGGGAAAAGAAAGGGGGAAAAGAAAGGGGGAAAAGAAGGGGGCAAAAGAAGGGGGGAAAAGAAAGGGAGGGGGGAAAAGAAAGGGAGGGGGGAAAAGAAAGGGAGGGGGGAAGCTGAGACTGAAACAATTGAGGAGAACAACGAGGTCCTGTGATCATTTATTCCCAATTCCTACAGGGTTCCAGGGAACTCCTATCACAGGCAAAGGGTTTTACACTCACCAAGCAGAAAGGAGCCACATCCAAGTGGAAAGCCATGGAAGGCTTCATTCCCAGGCTGGGGATGAAGTCCTGGACTTGTGCTGGAGCTTTATTTCCCCCCAGAAGCCCAGCAGTGTTTGTCCTCCACATCCCGAAGCCACTCACGTTCCAGTTAAATGGCACTGGGTGGTTTTTTATTCCTCGTGTTTCCCTGCCTATGGGAGAGCTCGTTTTTAGGATTTTGTGTCATTAAACATTTAGCTCGATACTTACACAGCCCTCAGCCCTGTGATAGCTAATTTGTGCCCATCTGTCTTGAAATGATTAGGGCCTAATCTAGTGAATTCATTGGGCTGCTATTAAACTCTTCCTGAATTCTAAATGATCCAACAGCAGAAAGTCCTGGAAGATGCTGGATGTTATTCTGGAGACGCTGATCTCCATAATAATGGAGCTGATGAAAGAAGGAGCAGCAGACCTGGCTCAGGTGTGTGTGTGTGTGTGGGGGATTCACTGCAGATATCTGGCTGAATATTTAAATACTGATTTTTCTCCTCATTCAGTTCTGTCACTGGAAGTCACCCTCCCCTCCAAGCTCATTAAACACCACGGGGTGTAATTAAAACACCTCTGGACGGAGCAACTCTGCAAACAAGTGACACCAAGAGGAATTCACTCCCGTGCTCTCCAAATACCTGGGGGAGAAGCAGCTCTTGAGGAAGGTATGTAACGACCACAGCCCACTTCTGAGTGACAAGATCAAATCAATCAATCGATCAATCAATAATAATCAAATAAAAAGCTCTTTTGTCAGCACAGCCAGGCCTGGAGGGGGGTGGCTGGGATGACATTCCAGCAGCAGGGCGAGGAGGCAAAGAGGGAAAGCTTTGCAAGAACAATTCCCTTCTATGAGCACACCCTGCCAGGCTGGCAGATTTGGGGGTGTTGTTTTCAGTACTTTGTTGTCCTGCACACACAACACATTGTTCTCTCCTCTTCCTCCCCTCACAAGTGCTGGGGAAGTGCCTCGGGACTGTGCAGAGCCATGGATTTGTCTGGAATTCCAGCGCAGGAGCAGAGTGCTCCTCACGGCTGAGGAGATCTCTCAGGAGAGATCCACCAAGAGCCACAGCACTGCAGGACAACCCCTCACTGTCCCCCGGCACGAGGACAAAGCTGGATGCAAGGAGATCCCAGATGTGCAGGAAATTCTACAAACAGCTCCAAAAGAAGGGATTTATTCACTCAGAAATACATGTAAAAAAATTAACTACACTTTGTACCCCGCTCCCTCGACTGTTTCACATTTGGAGGACTAAGTGCTGAAATAGTAAATCTATCCAGGCAAAGAAAAAACAGCTTTTACCAGCAAAGGAATAAATCAGGACTCAAAAAGCACAGGGGGAATTGGCTTCCCACTGCCAGAATGCAGGGATGGATGGGATTTTGGGAAGGAATTGTCCCTGTGAGGGTGAAGAGGGGTTGGACTGGAAATCCCAGAGAAGCTGTGGCTGCCCCTGGATCCCTGGAAGTGCCCAAGGCCAGGCTGGATGGGTTTGCAACACCCTGGGACAATGGAAGGTGTCCCTGCCATGGCAGGGGAGGGATGGGGTGGGATTTTATGTCCCAAACCACCCCAGGATTCTGTGAGAAGCACAGTCTGATGCTGCTACAACAGGGAGCAGTTAATGTGGAAAGCTGACAACCCCCCCAGATTATTGGAATGTTTGCAGAGAACTACAAATTAATTATTGTTCGTGCTTATTTCTGTATCAAACTCAACCCTTATGGGGCAAACCCCTTGGCTTTATCTGGTTCTTCTTCTCAGGGTCAGCATTAAAAGCACGAGGGGCAGAATTCCTGTTTGGACTTGGATGTTCATTATTTCTTCTCCCAGTTACAGCCTCACTGACCGTGAGTGCTTCCACACACCGAGTTAACAGAGTAGGAATGGCACCCCGAGTTCTGTCTTCAAGGTCCTTTTAAGCCCAAATTACCCAATTATGAGATGCCAACTAATTTGTTTTTACTTTTAACCCAGTAACTAACCACCTGTGTTCTGCGCTGGGGAACCATTTTCAACCAATCACACAAAATTACCCAAACCTGTGAAGGGGAGGAGGAGGAAGGAAGGAGGAGGAAGGAAGGAGGAAGGAAGGAGAAGGAAGGAGAAGGACGGAGAAGGACGGAGAAGGACGGAGAAGGACTAACCTATGCCCTAACCCCTCCATCTTGTAACATATATATTGCTATATCCCAACACCTTAAATTCTGAATCTCTCACCCTGTGATGTAACACACTTTATTCAACTACACACTCCCAATCCCAGTGCTGTCACTCAGTTCTGGAAGCCTTTTCCATGGCCTCGGGTCAAATGCAGCGTGTGTTTGAGGATCAGTCCCTGTCAGCACAGAAAGCCTGAAATCCTCTGTGTCCAGGGTTCTGACACCCTTTGAGCTCTGCACTCTCACCCTATAAAATCACAGGGCACAATTCACTTGAACCAAACTAGAAGAGCTCCTCCCAAACCCCCAGAATGTGCGCAGAAAAAACCACACAGAGACAAGATGGAGGCAATGGGAATCCAGGAGTCCTTCCCAGCAAGAAAAGACAGGCAGGTCAGTTCAGCATCCAAAACATGAGCTGGATCTGAGCCCAGATCCAAACCTGGCCCTCCCAGGAGCTCAACCAGAGAGGGAAAACTCAGTGTTGACAACACGACTGGAAAAACAGGAGAAAAGGGAATTAATGCCAGGAGAAAGCCCCTCACTGCTTATTCTGATGCAGCTGGCCTCTGAACCAGCTGGGAAACACCAGCAAAAAAAGAAAGACAAACCCCAGCCAATTGCAGGAAATTAATGAGTGTTTATCAGGGTGTTGCACAGTTTGGCCCTCAGACACAGAGGCTGCCAAGGGAACTGGGATGGAAGCGATGGGAAATCAGGACTCCGACAGCTCAGGGAGCAGAGGGGGAATTCTGAATATTTCACCTCTGGTTGCAGGAGGAGAAAGAGAAGGGCCAAGGGCAGCTGGGAGAGGGAGATAAAGGGAAACCAGAAGTGCTGGAGAAGTCTGGAAGTGAGGAGGGAGGGGACCCGGGGCAAGAAGAGCCACGAAGCACCGGGAGGTTTGAACTCAAAATCAATTCAGGGCCGAGATCAAACCACAAGGATCAGGGGCTGAAGCTTCTGGAAGAAAGATGCTGGCAAGGGTGTGATAATTTGCTAATTTTCCATAAAAACATGCATATCGAAAACGAATCCAGGATTTTTCTATAAAAGCTACAGTGTTGAAACCAGGGCACGGCAAGGCCAGAGTGATGAAGAAAAACGAAATAAAAACTGATTTGTTTTTCCTCTCAGTGTCCCTCTATTTAAGGTACAGAGTTTGTGGGGACAACCCTACACACCACATGCCAGAACACCATAAATATCAACTTTGGGGGGACTGCTGGGCAGGAATGAGATCCCTGGGAGTTGATTTAAACCCTTAGGAGTAGCTGAATGTCTTTGAGACACAGAGGTCAACTGGTCCTCTAAAAACATCCCTTGCTCTCCAAATTCCTTATAAAATTATACCCCTAAAATGTATTATAATCCTTATTGACAAGCAACCTGTTAATATAATCCCAGAAGGTTTATTTGGGGCTAAAATTAATAATTTCTTTAGGTTTTGGAAAAGGATTACATTAATAAATGTAATAAACTTATTATATTTAAAATATGTAAATGTAAAAAGCTACATTAATAAATCCATACTATTATTTCTAAATAAAGAAATAATAAAAATTAGTATTCCACATGAATAAATCCATACTATTATTTCTGCTTTGGTGAAGTATAATTGATTTGCATATAATTTGATTTTGATATAAACTGATTTTATAATCAATTATAAAATTAGAGATTTGTTGTCTTAACCTCTCCAAAATGTTTGGTTTGTATCAGGTTGAATGAATTCTTAAGAAACGGAAATTCTGATTTAAAATCTCTCTTTGAGTCTTTAAAATATTACTTTGAGCTGTAAAATATTTGCAATTTTCACCCCTCAAATTTTTGCCACCCGAAGCCATTTCGGGGTGTCCAGGGATTCTTACCAAGTTGTTTTTCTGTTTCTCCCTCACTAACACCTTGACTGCCTCGTGCCACGCATGGATTTAACACAAAAACACCACTTTTGGGGCTGGTCCTCACCAAAGTGAAGCATAAAAGTCACTTTTATTGTGTTCCCTGCTATTTCCAGCAAATACTACAAATTAAAGGGTGCCAAAATGACACTCCTGTGGTGCTGGGCTTTTTAAATGAAAAGAGACTGTCACCTTGATTTTTATAAA
>WAAG01010871.1:3284-25051 GCA_013390105.1 Tichodroma muraria | reverse complement strand
CAAAGCAGCCCACAAACAAGAGCAAAACCCCTAAACCAGAGAATTTTGGACTTGGAGAGGCAGTGCCAACCCACCTGCATAAACCAACCTCATTTCAAGTCTGCCCTGCTGGGTTTTTATTAGGACAGCACCCAGGGGAACTGTGGAATTAGGAATGCCATCCCCCCCGCCTTTTTTTTTTTTCTAGCACAGTGGAGGAAGCAAAGTCCACGGAGAATTAACCTAACAGAGAGGGAAAAGTTTAGCTGAAGTGTTTTAAGTGGCCAGAAAAAATAGGAGAAGGAGCAGGGCAGGCAAGAAAAGGGGCAGGAATGGGGTGAATCCTACACTAGAGGATTTTTAAGAGCTGTGTGTTGATGCAAAGTAATTTAGTGCAGGTAAATTAAATGTCAATCTAGTGGAACATCTGCAATCCAGACTACTGAAAATACAGAGTGGCTGGAGCTGCTTTTGATGAGCTTGGGAAGAAATTACTCCCTGACTGTAAATCCAAAGCAGGAGGCTGAAAATGTGGTAAATTTCCTGGTGAAACCTGGAATAACCTGAGCTGGTGTCACTCACTGCACTCAGGGATTTTACACTTGTCCTGTACTGAAATGCTTTTCCATCATTTTTCTTCTTTTTTTAAAGAAAGGACAACACACTCCTCCAAAAGAGCCACCAAAATCCATGTTGAAGCTCTCCCAACTATTTCAAATGTTTTAATTCCAAAATTCAGACATATTAACATTTTTTTTAAACTAATATCCAAGCATTCCTGCTGCAGGTTTTCTCCAAGGCAGGGCAAGCAAGGACCATTTCTTGGAAAGCATTTATTTCCCTGTATAAACCCCCTGCCTTTGGGAGAAATATCTATTTAATTTCATGCACATTTAAGAATACCAAGTGGATTTTATGCACCATAAAGAATATTTTCTCCCTGGCAAGGCAGCCCAAGGGAGGGGTTATTTGTGACCATCACTGGGATGTGTTGTCACACACTCAGGACACTGGAGGTGTTCCCAGAACACGGAAATTTTCTCCCTATTACCATCAGAGGATGAGGGCTGCACACAACCAGAAGGTTTTTATGTAGGAGAAAGCAAAAGGAAGAAATAACATCCCATTAATTCTGCCAGGAAAACCAAGGAGCAGGAGCTCACCCCAGAGAGATCCTGCTGCAGACACCTCCTGGAACAGCAATTCTGGTATTTTATTTGTATTGGACTGCTGAGGGCTGAAGGAAACTGCTCGTCCAGTCAAAATATTATCAAATTACAGAAGGGTTTTGTTTCAATTTGTTTTCCTTTCTACATAAAAAAATTAAGATTAATTCGCAGGCAGACTTGCTCTGCTAGGAAGTTCCTCCAGTTTGCATCACAGCCGTGATGGTCATTCCCAAAAAGTGCATTTCCATGGGTCTTGGAATGAGATGTTTGCTTGCAACACAGCTGCTCAGTTGATTAAAGAAAAATTAAATCAAATATTAAAAAATAAAAATTAAGGAAAAAGTTTCCATTTGCATGATTTCTACGGAGTGGTTCAAAAACTTCAAACAGTAACAACAACATGGGTTGGGTACAGTAAATAAGAATCAAATTGAGACTGAGACCCTGTAGTTCTTAGAGATTAACAGCCTTTATACTTCAGCAGAATTTCCTCTTCTTTTCTACCTTCCTTCAATATGGAAATAACTGAAAGTTTTTCAAACGTTAACTTTTCAAAAAGGAAATGTGCACTGAGCTCTGCAATCAGTATTTGCCACAGGATGGTCATTACCTCAAAACAACACTAAAGCATTACAAGAAAACCCAGTTATTTACCGGGATTGAGAAAGATCAAATAATCAGAGTACGACAATAAAATGAGTATGAAATGAGAATAAAGTGAGTATGAAATGAGTATAAAATGAATATGATCACATCCACGTTTTAAAAATTAAACTGCATTATTTCTCTGGAGAGAATTCATATCTGAAAACGAGATTGATTCCAAATGGGAGCTAATAAATCCAACAATACAAAAATGATTTTAAAGGCTCGTGTTTACAACAGCTACCCGAAATATTTGGAAAGCAAACTCTGGTTTCCACCAGAGAGGATCAGTGAGGGCAGGTTTGGGATCACCACCCCATTTCGGTGGCAGGAACATTACACACGGCAAAAGCTCAGCCTAATCCCATGCCTAAATCCAATTTTTCACTTGGAACAACTGAAAATAACAAATCTTCCAGACCCTCCTGACTAAGAGAGGCCTGAACACCAGTGATGCCCAGAGGTTTTTCATCTCCTCCGTGGTTTTGACTTCAGCTCCTGACATTTGGCTCTGATAAATTCTGTGGATGGGCAGCTTCAAACGGCAAATTTTCAGTGGGACCTCTTGTTCTTTGTAGCTGGGGAAATATCACAACGTTTCCTTCGAGGATTTTTAATTTTTGCTACAGGACTCTCCACCTTTCCTTCCGTAAGGCACCGACCTTTGTTTAGCTGGGTTTTCCCTCATATTTTCCCCGTGTTTTTTTTGTTCTGCTGGATTGACACCCATGAGTTCAGCAGCCTCTGAACAGGTTCCAGGGTGTTCCCTGACATCAGAAATTGCTGTCATTCCACTCATCTTCTGTCAGCCCAGCGAGGGCTGAAAACACCAGCTGGGAGAACCAGGAGAGGGACAGGCAACAGTGCTGGACATCCCAAAAAAAAGCAGGAATGAGCTGGATCCAGCTGCAGCCTCGGCCTCTTTCTGCTCTTTCTCATCTCTCCTCATATCCTGGCTAAATCTTGGTTTTGTTCTTTGGTCTCCAAGTTCTGTTTCCATTTCACTCAGATCAATGCCCTGCAAGGAAAGCAGCCCGGAGAACTCGGCCCTGCAGTGGGAAAAGCTGCAGTGCATCAGGATTACATCCAGGGAGCCATGAATTATTCAGCCAAGATAAATCTACGCTTTTTTTCCCTGTATGGGCAATTTGAAAAATTGATGAATTTCACTTTCAGGGCAAGTTTCAAGCAACCTTTACAAAACGGGAGCGCAAAGTTACTCCAACAAGCTCTCCCACCTCCAGCTGTCTTGGCACAGCAAGGACTGGAGGATGAGCATCTCTTACAGTCAAATAAAGCATAAATAAATAAAAACTATAAACCTATAAAAACCTATTAAAAAACCTATAAACCCTATAAACTGTAAATAAATAAAAAAATCACTGATCCTACAACAGCCCGGGTCAGGAAGGATCTTAAAGTTCATCTCATTCCCACCTTCCACTAGCCCAGGCTGCTCAGGTTATTTCTTAAACAATCCAGATGTAAGAACTGTTTTTACTTTAAAGATGACCCCTCTCAGCTGTTAATAAATATATTTTCAGGGTAAAAACCAAGCTGCTTTTGCAATAGAACAGGAGAATTTTGGTGGCTCTCATCGCCACCGTGACCTACAAATGCTTGATTCATGAAATGAATTTCTATGCAAATTCCTTGTCCAGAAAAATGTATTACTAACTCTGATGAAATCCAGAGATAGCGCTTTGCAAACCTCCCCGCTCCTGCTTCAAAACCATGGAAATCCAGATTCTTAAATTCCATTTAGAATTCAGTTTTTGAGATGCAAGGATTTAAAAAGCTGCACATAAAATAAGAAAACCTAATACCCACAGAATGAGTAATTAGTACAAAAATCTCTCGCACAGAGCAGAATTTAACCCAGATATTCTTATCTTTACCAAAATTCAATTAACAAATGACTTGATTTTGGTTTTCTGTATAAAGGAAAAAGACTTGGTTCAGTGTTGTTTTTCAAACTTTCCCCTCAAACCTCCCTTTGGACTGCTGAAATCGTCAGTTTATTTTTTGATAAATGAAGAAGTCAAGCCCTTTTTGTGCTGTCCCACAATGCCATAAATTCTGCAAGTAAAAGAGGAAGGCAGGGATAAGAAAGCCCCACTTCCAGGTATCCAAGGAATGCACCTGCCACGTCAATCCAGCCTGACTTTGGTCCCTTTGGAATCCAGCTGCAATTTACAACAGCTCTCCTCTTACCAAGCCGATGCAAATAAGACTGAATTAAAATATTTCCTAACTCCAAGAGCTCCGAACGGCCTCGGATATCTCAAATCATCACACCTGAGCGAGCGAAGCCGGCACTGGCCTTGGACCTCGTGCTGAAGTGCAGGGAGCAGCGATAATTCCACATTATCAAAGTGCTGCTCCCACAAATCCCCAAGGAACAGGGACGGGAGCTGGGCTGCCAGGACGGGGGCACCTGCAGAGACACGACAGCAAAAGAAGCTTTGCTGGGGAGTCTGGGTGCATTGCCCCCCTCTGAACAGACGCTCCTGGCAGGCTCTGGAACCCTGGCGTTTAAATAATGCCATTCCTGGCTGACAGCAAAAGAAGCTTTGCTGGGGAGTCTGGGTGCATTGCCCCCCTCTGAACAGACGCTCCTGGCAGGCTCTGGAACCCTGGCGTTTAAATAATGCCATTCCTGGCTGAATGAGTGCAGGGAAAGAGGCACCACTGATGTGTTTTCAAACTGTTTATTGGGGAACCAAGATCCTCTGGCAGCTCAGGGCTGGGTGTGAGCTCATTCCCACCACTAATTACTTCTCCCTATAAAATATTTACGTATTTGCTGCTTTTGAGCACTCATTATCTCTCTCTCTTTTTTTTTTTTTTTTTCCCCCCTAACACCTCACCAACTCTTGCTGCACAAAAACAATGCCTGTAGGTTCTTCCCTGTGGCGTGGTGTTGTCAATAATAAAATCCTGTTCAGCTTTCTTCATTTGATTTCCTCTCCTCGTGTGGCTGTACAGAGGCGGGACAAAACACAGGCAACCTCACTCAGAATGTAATTAATTTAATTTATTTTTATTGCTCTCAACTCATCCCTGGCCACCTTGAAACGCCCCTCACTGCTAAAAGCAGTTTTCTTGCAATATACAACTTTAATTCAAGACAGATCAGGCGGCCTTAAATGTTTTATTAAGGGTAGCTTTGAAAGTGAAAACCAAAAACCACTTAACTCGATCTTCTAGGGCTTCATCAGAAGAATAAACCCTGCTATGTTCCCTAATTTAACTTTTTTTTCCTTATTTAAGTCAGAGCACACTGCCCAAGCCCACATCCCCATTCTCTGAGGAGCTGGGCTCTCAGATCAAAAGCTTCCAGGAGATTTTTAGTTTTTCCAGGGCATGTTTTTAAGTCTCAAGAGCAGAAAATGAGAGAGAAGAAAGCGTGCAGCCCCAGGAACCCACCCTGCAGCACCTGCAGCCCTTCAGCTGAGGGCAACACTTTCATTTCTTGCAGATTTTCCTTTGTGCTGCCCCAGAGAGGGCAAATTACACCAAATTTTCAAACCTTGCCTGCGTGGAAAGGCTCCTGCTGGAAGGAGAGGAAAGAGCAAGTCCTTTTCCTACGGAACAGGTGAGCACAGGAATGATGTTCCCAGAGAGAAGGGCTGGAAGTTCTGGGGTTAATTCACTTATGGGTCTCCTGAAACCACCACACCTCATCTGGCACCCCTGCCTGGCTACTTGGGCCACTTTTTGAACCAAAAGTTCTGTTTTAAACCAAAATGCACCTAAAACACAACCAACAGCTCAGGGTTTGGCCCAGGTTCAAGTTAGGGCTTCTCAGGGACTCATTTCAGAGTGAAAAAACCACCCAGATCCACGAGCTGGAATAAGAATTGGTGCTGCAGGGTCTTAGGTGCCATTAATTTCCCAATAATCACATTAAACAAGGAACCAGGGGCCTGCAAAGCCCAGCAGGAAGGTGCTGGTATCACATTAAATAACAGGAGGCACATAGGGGGTATCTGACAAAGAAAAAAATAAAAAGGAGCAGTTGCACCAGGGAGAAAACAAGAGAAGGGCTACAAATTTCTATTTTCAGTTGTGTTCCTGACTTGCATGAGAGCAGCCAAGAGACATAAACAGAAATTGGAGCCTGTAAAATGAGCTGGAAACACCTGTTCACAGAGGCATAATATGTTTTTGTGACCCATTTCGGAGAGACTTTGAACCAGAGGCCCAAGTGGGGTCAATTAAAGCCACTGAGACAGAAAAAATGCCAAGTTTTCAATTTGTGTATTTTAAAAAAATAATCTCAATTGAATGGTGTTTGCCACTGGATTGTATTTAGCTCTCCTGTCAATTGGGGGTGCTGGGAAACTCAGCGACAACACATTCCAGTAAAAATACCTCTTTTCTATAATAGGTTTGAGGTTACAGCCTCTCCTATCATTCATCCACACCATCTTCCCTTTCCATCAGGTTCTTCTTTAATAAGAAGGACACCACCAGGCCAAAAAAGCTTTTAAAACCTGCATTTGAGAGAACTCATTCCAATTTGCTTTCTTTGGCTCTTCTGCCGTGGCATCTGAGGCCGTCTGGAGTTCAGCTCTCTCAACTGAATGTTTACATGGACACTTCAGAATACACAAGCTCCATCCAACTCAGGCAGCTTAAAAGCCTGGAGTGCTCCAATATACCCCAAGAGATTCCCTGAATTTCCTTGGAGTATTTTTCTACTCATCACATGCAGTGCTGCAGCCTGACCCAGTGTGCAGCTACTGCCTGGAGCTGTGATACAACACAAAAAGGAAAATAAGTTGCCTTTTTTTATTAGAAAAAGATGTTTAAAAATAAAACTGTTAACAAAATTTATTGCTTAAAGCCTAGAGAATATACTCTATCATCCTAATATGATAATTAATTAAAGTAATAGATGTAAACAGCACATATTTGCCTCTGAAGGTTGAAGAAAAATAGAGTTATTGAAGTGGTAACCAGCTCCTACCAGTTTCTCCTAAAAGCAGGAAAAAATGTGTTTAAAAATAATTCTCTTTGAAGATGTGGTTACCTTGAGCAGAATTACCTCCAGTTCTTGTCTGTCTCTAATTCCATTTATAAATGAAGTCTGAGGAGAAGTTTCCTGATCTCATCACATTATTTGGCTTCTTATTTAGCTCTTCATTCTGCTTTTATTTACAGCAATGATTAAAAAAAACCCAAAAAAACCCAGGTAAAAACCCCCAACCTCACACAACTAAATATTGGTAGTAAATACCATTCTGCCTCAATGCAAAATAAAAATAATGTGAAGCAATATATGAGGGTACATAACAGCTAAAAAGGAATTCAGGTTGATGATTTAAATGTTTGTCAATTTAAACCATCACAGAGAGTGCTTATTTCAAGCACTGATTGAAATAATTCTCTCCCGGAGGCAGGAGATTGCTCCTGCCCTCAAAGTTAAAAATAATATCCCCATTAACCTCAGCAACAATTTCCTAATTGCCAAGGATTACAAATCTTCCACGCAACGTTCATCCACTGAGAATTCCGTCATTGCTTCCCAAACCACTCCTGTGATTGCAGTCCTAAGGCTTTGAAAAAAGTCCAACTTCAGGGATGCTTTCTCTATGACGGCATCAAACATTTGTTAAAATGAGGAGTGTCACCCCAAATTCTCCGTAAATCAAGCAGCCCCTGACATGAATATTTAGGGGGGGGTGCCTGGGGCTCTCCTTTGCTGTGGTGATGCCAACTGGCACTGGCACCATGGAGCAGGCAGCTGCTCCCACGCTTTGTTCCCTCTGTCCTGAGCAACAGCGGCTGGAATTGGTGCCAGCAAGCCAGGGATGTGGGCAGGAACAAAGAGGGCAAAGTTTAGTGCCCAAAACACCCGGAGTTACAACACTGGAGGGGCTTTTTTGAGAGCCACAAAGGAGCGCTGCCAAAGCACGGGGCTCACTGCTTCCCCCAGCCTGCACCAAGGGAAAACGGGATTATCCTGGCACAGGAATCTCCTCACACACAAATCCAGGATCATCCTGACCATGGGAGTCACCTCACACACAAATCCAGCAGCAAGGGGAAACCAGGATCATCCTGACCACGGGAATCACCTCACACACAAATCCAGGATCATCCTGGCACAGGAATCTCCTCACACACAAATCCAGGATCATCCTGACCATGGGAGTCACCTCACACACAAATCCAGCAGCAAGGGGAAACCAGGATCATCCTGACCACGGGAATCTCCTCACACTCAAATCCTGGATCCATCCTGGCACAGGAATCTCCTCACACACAAATCCAGGATCCATCCTGGCACAGGAATGACCACAAACACAAATCCAGGATTATCCTGACCACGGGAATCTCCCTCCTCACACATAAATCCAGCAGCAAGGGGAAACCAGGATCATCCTGACCACAGGAATCTCCTCACACACAAATCCAGGATCATCCTGACCACGGGAATCTCCTCACACATAAATCCAGCACTGAAGGGAAACCAGGATCAACCTGACCACAGGATTCTCCTCACACACAAATCCAGCACTGAAGGGAAACCAGGATTATCCTGACCATTGGAATCACCTCCAAAAGAGCCAAACTTCAGATGCCATTTCCCTTTTCTCCACTAAACTTCAGCTGTGATTTCCCTTTCCATCAACACCAATAAAAGGCCAAACTTCAGCTGTGGTTGCCCTTTTCTCTCACAACAATAAACAGCCAAACTGCAGATGTGATTTACCTTTCCTTCCACACCTATAGTGGGCCAAACTTCAGATAATTAGCAATAAAAATCCAGTGAAAAACTAGTTTTGTTTGGTTGGGTTATCCAGAGTCTCGCCCAACTTCCCAGGAGAAATAAAACCACGGGAACCACATCACATATATGCCATGTTAAAAAAAACCCAACATGAAAAACACCTTCTACATCCTACATAATGTCCTAGACATCTCCAAAACCACTTGAGTAACAAAAAATAAAGCTAGAAAAATCAGGAAAAACCCATTCACACTGCAAAGCAGGAAAGCAATGAAAGCTCAGGGGTATAAACATCAAGAACGCTAAGGAGTCAAGCGTGTCTCCTTCTCCCCTTCCTCCTACTTCCACACTTCATTCCTGAAGCACACAGCCTTGGACACAGATTTTATTTCATGCCAACCACAATCGGGTATTTCAATACCTCAGTGTTTGTTTGGAGGGAGCATAGATTCCAGAGAAAATGCAGTCCATGCACAGACTACCTGGAAATAAATCACATTCCCATTTAAAATGAAGTTTAAAGAAGTGGAACAACGCAGAGCTGTATTATGGGCCACGCACCTTCCCTCAGAAGAAATGTTTCACACCCTCCAGCAGTTTTCTATCAAGAATGAAAAAGTAAAGAGATTTATTACATTAAAAAGCATATTGATTGAAAGCAGTGCTGTATGACAGCTTCAGCTATTATAACAGAACTTAATAAAATCAAATGTTTACCCCTGAAGGGGATTTGGAGGAAAAAAAAAATGAAAAAAGGCTTTATCAACACTTACGACAATGAGCAAATTTGCAAGGGATAACATTTTGGTGCTGCAAGTAAATGCAAATAAGTGCTCGTTTCTCCGGGGGAGCTTTGAGGTTTGCCCACATGAGGAGCGTGGCTAATTGCGGTGCGGCCGAGGGGAGAAAACACGTCCTTCGACTGTGTGGCTGGAGAAGCCAGCTGCTCCCACAGCTGGGGAGCAGACAGGGTCGCAGGTGACGAGCCAGGCGATGCTCCAGCATCAGTCAGTTCGTAGGAGCAGCAGGAGCGTCCTTCGTGCTGCCACGCTGCTCCCGGGGCTTGGTTACAGCCCTGACCAGAGAACGATGCTCCTTCCTCCCTGCCCTTGTCCCCTTTGCTCATCCCTCCTTCCCCTTGTCCCCTTTGTTCATCCCTCTTTCCCCTTGTCCCCTTTGCTCAACTCCTTCCATTGTCCCCTTTGTTCATCCCTCCTTCCCTTTGTCCCCTCTGCTCATCCCTCCTTCCATTGTCCCCTCTGCTCATCCCTCTTTCCCTTCCTCCCCTTTGTTCATCCCTCCTTCCCCTTGTCCCCCTTGCTCATCCATTCTTCCCTTTGTCCCCTTTGCTCAACTCCTTCCCCTTGTCCCCTTTGCTCATCCCTCTTTCCCTTCGTCCCCTTTGTTCATCCCTCCTTCCATTGTCCCCTTTGCTCATCCCTCCTTCCCTTTGTCCACTTTGCTCATCCCTCTTTCCCTTTGCTCATCCCTCCTTCTCTTTGTCCACCCTGCTCCTCACACAACACCCAGATCCCGAGATCCCAGTTCAGTGTATCCACCACCAGCTGCTTTTCTGGGAGGGCTTTTCCACAGGAGTAGAAAGAAAGGTGCATTTCTCCTCCATCCACATTATTTGATGGCAGACCACTCCAGGCCTGAGAGCCTGCTCTTAACAAAAACTTTCTGTTCTTTTTGGTTTCTAGCATGACCAAAATATTTCCCTTGATCCTTCCTGGATCAGGCCTGATCTGGTCCAAGCTGTATTTGCCATATAAACATCCATTTCAAATTAATCAATGGCATAAATGAGCAGTTATTTAAACTAAAATTTACCATTCTCACCAGTCTTACTTACCCTGAGTATTTGTCAGTATTCTGGCGCCTGCAAACCTTTTCTCTCTTGTAAACTGTAATGAAATTTGCATTTTTTCAAAGCTATACTGCTTTCAAATGAAACCTACTTTTGGCACAAGCTTTAAACTGCTTTAATAAAACCACCAGCTGAAGTGTTAAACACCAGCTAAAAAACAGGAGTAAAAGCACATTAAACAGCCCAAAAGGGAAAAAACAAAACAAAACTGCAACTTGTTACAACTCCTGATTTTACATGCAAATTACAACAGCCTGGAGATCCAGCATGAACATTTTTGTCAGGATGAAAATTTCCTTTTGGGATTGCCTCATCTGCAGCCTTTGCTGTTTCATGACCTTCTGGGTGAAGTGAAACTCTACGGGCTGATAAAGAAAAAAGGTCATTAAATGTTGATGTCCTTCCACATGGGAGAACTCTCGGGCTGGGGCTGAGCCAGAGGAACTGGTCTGGCCAGCTGGGCTGGGACCTGGTGACTGAGCCACTGCTGGTGAAGCTGAGCAGAGAGAGGAGCAGCCAAAGGGAACCTGGAGTTCCAAACTCTGTTTTAAAGCCCTCAACCCGTCCCAGGAGGGCTGCGGTGGGCACAGCTCCTTGGGACACAGCATTCCCTGAGGGTTTGTGGGATAAGGGACAGAAGTGGGGCCACAGGACCAGCAGGGATGAGGAGTGGGGGTGAGGAGTCTGTGTGGGGCACAGAGCAGGGGGTGCAGTAGGGCCCAAAGGGCGGTGACTTCACTTAAACTTTGAGAATTTAGCAAATATTGCAGTGAAAAATTGGAGCAAGAGGCGTGTGACTTTCTGTGCATAATTAGAGCAGCTGCTGCCCTTAAATTAGGTTTGGGAAGTCTCCTTGCAAGGGCAGAGATTCAAAGCAGGAGGAGCACACGAGCATTTTGCTCCTTTTCCCAGATCTGTCAGTGTTTCTGTGCTGTGCTCTGAGGGAAGAGCAAGACCTGAACCTCGAGACCTAAGAAAAATTAGTGCCAGGTGCCTCTGGATTGCCTTTCCTAGAATGGTTTGGGGTGGAAGGGGCCTAAAAGCCCATGTCATCCCATGGGCAGGGACACCTCCCTCTAGACCAGGATGCTCCAAACCCTGTCCAGCCTGGCTTTGGATGCTTCCAGGGATGGATCCCAAAGCCTGGCTGATCTCACAGAACGATCCTGCTCATTTCTGAGCAGATCAACATGTCCAAAGGCTCCTGGGGGCTGAGGAAAGGTGGAATTTCACTTCACTTGCAGGCAATACCTGTGTGCTGAGGAAGACACAAAACCCCAGAAGAAGAGGGGCAGGGCTGAAAAGTCTTGAGAAGAAGAAGGAGGAAGAAGGAGGAAGAGGAAGGAAGAGGAAGGAAGAGGAAGGAAGAGGAAGGAAGAGGAAGGAAGAGGAAGGAAGAGGAAAATAATTTCTAAGCTCCAGATCGAGTGGATGGGAATCCTGCCACGAGCATGGGACATCCCCACAGTGCCAAAACTGCTGCAGGAAACTGCAGCCACCAGCAAAAACCAGACAGCAGCAAAACACAGCAACCACGTGCCAAGAGATTGTTTCAAAAGTGAAACCGCCAGAAGCCAAATCGCAGTTTTGAGGCACAATTTACACCGTAAATATTTGGGTTTCTAGCAAAAAGGGAGGGAGGAGAAATCCTACCCTGCTCCAAAAGAGCTGCTGGAAACACGACATCGGAGGCAGAGCAATCTGCTGGTTTAAATAACCCACATGACAGAGGACGTGAATTTTTTTCTTCTCTCACACCATTAAACACAAAAAAATCCAAACTCCTGAGCTATGGAACAGAAATGATTCAAATCCCACTGCTCCAAGATTGTTTCCTCCCCATCCACAGCGATTCCCAACGTGAACACGTCCCGTGGAGGAGTCTCGAGTTCCTCAAGTTCACAGGGAAAGCTTCAATGACTTTCATAATCTGAAAGCATCTCATAATCAAAACTGATTTCATTAAACCAGTGGCAATCTGTCGGCAGCCTGAGAGCCCAGACAGGGAAACACCGATTAAAACAAAGCTGGCAAAACACATTAAAAATTAATTGACTTCTTGATTTTTATCAAAATTGAAAAAAGGCTCAATCCTACACCCAATGGTACAGCCTTGAATGGCAGCAATTAAGGTTCCTCCTTCCAATTACAGCATTTTAATCAATTCTTGTACAGCAAATGAGCATAGAGTTTAACCCTAAATCGAATCAGCATGGTGTTGTAGGGTGAAAATCATAATCCTGGAGCATGACGTGCAAGAATAAAACTTAGATAAACTGAAAAAAACGACAGGAATGTTCCTGTAGATCATTTTTGACTTGTATTTTAGGCCACTGGAGGGGAATTCATAAGCAGATTTGGGACTTGCCTATCAGCATGACCTCACCTATGTAAATATTTATTCAAACATTTGGTCACATTGCAAGGGATTCTAGATTAGAAACCAAAGGAAATTTCTATAAAAGGCAAAATGTGCCAGCAGTTTCTGTTTAAGAACTGCAAACCCTCAAAGACTTCAGACTTTACAACTGGGCTGCAACATCCAGAGAAACTCCAAAGCTGTTGTTTGATTTATTCCTACCTTTTATAAAATCCCAAGCCATTAATCCTGACTGGCCTTGACTCAAAAGCCTGATAGATAAATCTTCACTGCTGAGATTGCTTAAGTAGTTCAGTATCACAGGGATGGTGCTGGCATTAGAATTAGCAGATTAAGGAAAAAAAAAAAAAAACCACCAAAAAATGAATTAAAACTGTGAAATTGCCAGCTTCCTCTTCTGTCAGCACAGCACAAACACCTTCTGCTGCTCGGATCAGAGAGCTGGATTTGAATGCACAGCAGGTTTATTTAAACACAGCTGGCACTGTGCCCTCTCCTCCAGGCCTCACCTCAGCATTCCCATTTCCAGAGCATCGCACGAGGCTCCTCAGCACTCTGCACCATTATTCCTGACCTTTCCCTTTTTTTGTGTCTTTCTAAGTTAATCAGCAGCCAGAGACTTCTGCCAGCACTTGGTGCTGCTGATTTCAAAGTCCTGAGCCCCACGGAGCATCAGCCACTTCCACACCGTTCCCTCCTTCCCCATTCCACCCCCCAGCCTTTCCCTACGCTGGGAATAAAAAATAAAAATAAAAAGGTGTATTTCACATCCTAAAACCCCGGCTCAGCAGCTCCAGAACCCGATTTTTCCATGCAGAAAAAGCTCTTACCCACAGCTACACATCATGAGGGACAAGTCTTGCCACGTCTCCGTTCAGGAGGTAGAGGGAAATAAAAAGAGACATTTTTTATGAGACAGTTACTGAGCTTTAATTTCCCACATCCGTTTATGACTGCAAACAAGCCCAGGCAGGGGAAGGTACTATCTATTACCATAATTATTTTTAAAACCTTCACCCCACAGGGTTAGGAAAAACCCAGTGATTTACAGCAGGGCCATAACTATAAAACTGCAGATGGGAGCTGAGCTATTTTGCCCTTGTCTAATGCTGAGATCTCATTAAACTGCGTGCTTAAACCTTAAATATTTGAGAGTAAATGGTAGTTAAAATAAGGAAATCATCCTCATTAAGCAGCCAGCCTTTCCTCTGCTCAGCTTCCCAGCTCATCGTTTGTTATTTGGTCATTTGTGGAGTTTGACACTGCTCCATCTTCCAGCCTGGACAGCCCCAAAATTCCTAAATAAAGGAAAAAGGCCAAGAAAAAAAAAGCATTCAAGCCATTTTTAAACCCTAAAAAGAAGCTGATGAGAGAACAGAAAATTTTTTCCAAGTTCAACCACCTTGAAGGGCGATCCTTTGGCCAAAGTCATTCAGTGAGACAACAGGGAACAAATTTTCTATATTCTTTCTAAATCCACTTCTTTGACCTCCACCTGCTCTGCAATATTATTGTTATTATTCTTATTATTATTATTGTTATCATAGCTATCATTACTATTATATCTCCAAGAAACTAACTTTTTATTAAAAGATTAACTACACACCTCACATCCCATT
Source organism: Tichodroma muraria (assembly GCA_013390105.1). Taxonomy (NCBI): domain Eukaryota; kingdom Metazoa; phylum Chordata; class Aves; order Passeriformes; family Sittidae; genus Tichodroma; species Tichodroma muraria. Next base: position 10,647 of record WAAG01010871.1, on the reverse strand, counting down.
TTCTCTCTGAAACAGTCTTGCCTTTCAGAAGTTACTGCAGCAAACCAGAGCATTAATAATTATTTTTGCTTACTCCTTTCTCCTCAAGCCACCCACAAAATCCAAGGCAATGGCTGTCAACCTATCCAGGCTAAAACTGGAAGCTGGAAGAGGAAATGACATAAGAGAAAAGCAGAATTTATGCAAAATGTTGGCAATATGAAAACAGAACTCAGAAATCTTCATAAATTAGCAGCGCAGAGTAATTGAAGCTGCTTGAATCATGCTCCTCCATCCTTCCACTTCAATGGGATATGGCAGGAAGTAATTAATGGAGACAGGCTCCCTTGCATATAGCTGGAAATAATTAACCTGGCATCTCATTTCTGGTATTGGCTGTTTGGAAAAACAAATTTTTCCCCATACAGAACAGTTTGTTTCACACGTAACCCCAAGGCTCAACTGTTCTTTATTCTTTAAACCCACATAAAGAAATTTAATGGGAGCCCATATGGAAAATTTAACCTTCACAAAGGCTTTGCTACGTGCAAACATAAGGCGTTTCACAGAGTTTGTTATGTTTTAAAAAAATTAAATTAAGACATACAAACCCCCAACTCAAATAGAGACTTAAAATGTGGTATTATGTACTAGGGATTAAATAAGATCGTAAATTTTTATTTCTTCTCCCTTGTTTTCTACTCAAAATTACAAAACCTGCTTAGAATAAAACCTGTTCCTCATTATTTCCTTTTTTTGCTGTATGCACAGCACACAGTTTATCTTCTTCTGAACAGTTTTACCTAAAATTCAAAACTTGAAACTAATTAGGTCCTCAACTTATTTTTGTAGGAGTAAAGGCCACGAAGAACACTTAGGACTCCATAATGAATAACAGATGCGAGATGGATACATTTATAAAACATTAAATTTAGAAAGATTTGTGGAGAGTGCTGCTGAACCTTTCAGAATTAAAAACCTCCCTGTACTTTGCCACCGAATCCATCAGAGCAAGAATACAAAAGGCCAATGAGTTTTCCACGGATCCAACGTCAATGCATGCCATGGATGGAATTTCAAGATTCCAACAACAAAGCAGGCAATATTTGCTAAATGCCAACATTCCCTGTGCTAGCTGGGGGTTATTTAATACCCTCAGCTTGCCACCTCGTGCAGGGCGAGCTACAAAATTAATGAAAGAAATCAGATCCCCCTCTCACCCTGGATCCCACAACCTCGGAATACTCTGTTTGAAAACACCAACCCCAGTTGTCTGGGCTGCTGGGTTCCCACCAGGAAACTCAATTTACACAAAGGCAGAGCCCCAGCACCTTCCCTCCCGGGCACAGAAGGGACAGATGTCCCCAGTAAACTGCTCAGGGCTCCTATTCCTGCAGGGAAAGCTGGGACACGTCAACGCTTTGGGACACATCAGCGCTTCCACCCGTGTTCCTCGAATGCCCAGCGACAGCGAACTGGCCCCAGCATGCCAGGAGGAGCTGGCACAGCTGTGCCCCAACTGAAATCAGACAAAAAAAAACCCCCAAAACGGGGCTCAGGCGCCACCGGCATTTTTTTTCTTTGTGAAGCCGGCAATTCTCAATATCCAAAGAGCTGGCGTTAATTTAAAGGGGGCGAAGCTGACACTGAGAGCTCGAGTCCCGTCCCAACCCTGGCAGCGGTTCCCCGCTCCTGGATTTTCCAGGCAGCCCTTCCAGGTTTAGCAGGGCAGCAGCTGCCGCCCCCGTGCCCCGTGAATGTCTGGGCGCTGCCAGAGCTTTTCCAGGAAGGCTTTTTGGACTCTTGGAGCTGGAGGGACACCCAAGCTCTCCCTCTCGCACAGAAAATTCCCAAGCTTCCTCTCCGTCATCCCACCAGGTCCTCTCACACCCAGCAGAAAGCCTGCTGGAGCTGATTTGCCACACAAGGACAAACTCCTCGTCCTTTCCCCCCGTTATGAAACGCGTGCCTTGTGCCACACCAAAAGCTGGCGTGGCAGCACCACATCCTAAAGGCAGAGGAAGCTGCAGCTCCAACATTTGCCATCCGCAACCCACGGAACATCCCAGCGAGCCGGAATCATCCCCCGGCGGAGCCTGGAGGAGATCACCGTGCCCGGGAAAGCGGGGAGGTCAAACCCCACCGAGCGCCGCGATGCCAGTTCTGCTGGCTTTCCACCCGGGAAGGGACGGCGCGGTTGTAGCGACATGAACTCCACACGGCTCCCAAACACGATGCTCATGCTCGGCTCGCTCCCTGGAGAGGGAATTACTGAAAGCTCATTTTTACACCCTTTAGGATCCTTCAGCACCGCTGCTGTTTAACCTCTGCCGATGAGGCCGGCTCTGGCCGGGGGAGAAGCCAAAATCACATCACACCACGCTCGGCTGTAACAAAAGACGACGACTCCGGGGAGTTTGTGCTCAGCATCGTTATTCCACGCACGTCAGAGCCACCTCCAACAGCTCTTCCTTCAATTAAACCTTTACTACTGCAAAGGGCAAAGGGGGTACAGCCACACGGATGCCGTGCTGAGCACGGAAGGGCTAACGGGGGATAAAGGGAAAGGAGGATTACACAGCCCTTTTATAGAGACATCCACCCCCCTCCCAAAAAGCAAGGAAATCTCCCTCCCCACGACGTACAGGATAACCACACAAACCCGGTGGGAGAGAACACATCCGCACCTTGCCCTGGACCAGCCTCCCTCCCACACCCCCCCTTCTTTTTTTCGGTGTTGCTGTATTTTAATTGTTTTTTTTTCCAGCTGAGCACTTGCCTCTCCTCCGTGCCCATCAAATATCCCGAAGATGGAGGGGTGAGTCTTGTTCACCAGGTCAGTGATTACTTCGAACCTGTCCTCCATGTGATCCCTCCGGCCTTGGATGGAGTAGACAGCCACGTTGTGGCTCTTGAACTCCCAGGTCTTGGAGAACTCAGCGTCCAGCACGTCCAAGCCCCCGAGCCTGTCATTCTGCATGATCTCGGCCACCTTGCCCTTCACCATCTTCACCGCATCCCTGCTGGACTTAACAATGGTTTTCACCTCATCCGTGTGGAAGAAATAACTCCACAGGGCCAGGCTGATGCACAGCAAGAACAGGGTCTCCGGTCTGAGCAAGAAGTAACGCATGATCCGACCCAGCAGAGACAGCAAAGTCATTGTATCCTCTATCATTTATTATCGCGACCGTGTCTCCCCACAGCATGCGGCGGGGCGGCTCCGAGCCCGGCGCCGCTCGCTCAGTGCATGCTCGGCCGGCCGGGCAGCGCCGAGCCCCGCGCTCCGCTCCGCTCCCGCTGCTCCGGGCGGCCCCTCCGCCGNGTCCCGTGTCCCCCGCGCCCGGCGCCGGCCCGCCCTCCTTCCACCCGGGCGGAGCGTCCCGGCCGCCGCCCCCGCCCCGCCGCCGAACTACAAATCCCGGCAGCCCCCGCGGGAGCGCGCCGGCGCGGACGGGGTGCGGGGCATGCCGGGAGTTGTAGTCCGGGAGAGAAGTCGAGTAAAGGGAAAAATTATTTAATCGATGTGTGCGCTGTCTCTGGAAGTGTCCAAAGCCCAACTGGACGCGGCTTGGAGCAGCCTGGGGTAGTGGAAAGTGTCCGTGCCCATAGGATGAGGTGCTGCCTAAAGTGCCTTCCAACACAAACCATCCTGGGATCCCTCTAAAGGATGAACTTGACTCTCACGTGTCCCCCAATTCCCTTCTCAAACTCAAAACGGAAACCAAGCGGGGTTTTGTCAATTATTAAACGGAGAGTAGAGTTTGCCAAGGTAGCGTTTTGTTGGAAAAAAACCCCAAAGCATCTCTCGCATCTCTCGTCTTTTTCTGACCCGTTTCTGTAAACTGACATTTTCCTGCAACTGACAAGCACTGGAAACCACAGGCTGTGTGAGCGTGCGAGCACAAGTTTGCTGGAATAGAAACAATGGAACGTCATGCCCGAGCTGTTTGCTGCCAGCTGTGGGGTGGAAAACTCACAGAATCCATCAACCGACCTCAGCGAGCTGCCACGAGAACCAAACGGGCCCGGAGTCAAACACAAAATGAATTAACAAACCACAAAACCTGTCTGAAATCCGGAGTGGAAACCTGTAAGCTTCAGGTGCGAGCGTTCCGAGTTTTCCAGCAGCTCCCACTCCCTCTGGGTTTTTGTTACTGTACAAGTCACACATAAATTCTTTGTTTTGCCGCTTCTTTTCAAAGACCAGCTGAAATAAATTACGGCGCCCCAAGCCTGATTAAGCCAAAGTTAATAATTTTAGCCTTTCTGCGTCCCATTCTTACATCCAGCTCTGAGAAATTGCAAAATTAGTGACAAATATTAAATATAACGATGACACTGCTTTAAATTTAAGAGGTGCGTTGAAAAGTGTTAAAATACCAACACTCTGTTAGTATTTTATCCAAAATTTTACATTTCAGGCCTAGAAAAACTCTCACCTTTATCTTCCCCTCTGTCACGATGTGCTTGGGTTGAGCCACAGATTTTTTACCCAAAAGGCCAAAATCTGTGCCTGTGAGTTGGGAATCAGGCACTAGCACAGAGGTTGCAGTACCTGTAGCTAATGAGGCTAATTAATTAACTAAATTAAAAGCACTTAATGAATACCCCAGGAAAACAGAGGCTGAGTGTCCTGAACAGAGGTAAATAAGAAGCACCAGGGAAATAATATTTTTTGATACTACAGAAATGTGTAGCTGATAAAAAGCTGTGTAGCTAATAATTCTAATAATATTATTAGTAACGCTATCTCTATTATGGATTTTAAATTTCTGTTAATTTTATATTAGGGAAAAAATGAAATAAATGTAAAATAAGGAGGATGCTGCTCTGTCCCACCATAATTTCATCATTTATTTGTCATTTTACTGCAATATAAATGGGTCACCCTCTATTAGCTACAGACTGTGTAGCTAATAATTCTAATAATAATATAAACATCACAACCTGTATGATGGATCTTAAATTCCTGTTAGTTTTGTATTAGGGAAGGATGAAAGAAATGTAAAATAAGGAGGATGCTGCTCTCTCCCACCAACCAATTCATCATTTATTTGTCATTTTACTGTGGTATAAATGTGGAACTGGGAATCCTGTGGAAGCCGTGTTTCTCTGCTGGCAGTTTGGGTCCAGACCGTGGAATTGCGAAGGGAAAAGCGGCAGTTCCAGGCCAGCGAGCCCACAGATCCCTTCCAGCCCCTCCTTCGGCTGCCAGGCACTGCTCTGCCCGGTCCTGCCCCAAATCCCGGCTCCCCAGTGCCTGTGCTGGGCGCCCCAAGGGCAGAGGATGCTCCACGTGCAGCGCAGGGAAGGAGTTTCCCATGAAATTCCACGTCTTTTGTCCTGCAGGAGGGACCGAGCTGGTCCCAGGAGTTCTGGGTGTGGGGTCTGGAAGGCTCTGAAGCTGCACGGGGGCTGAAGTTGGGGTTGGAACAGCAGGAAAAGCCTTGTCCTGCTGGGGAACAGGGACGGGGAAGCCGCTGGTGGAGGGATGGAGCCGCCCCGGGAGCACCCAGCCCGCGGTCAAGTGGGAATGAAGAACAATTCGGCACCGGTTAAGTGCAAAATTCAGGGATTATTGAGCCAGGCCGGCGGCTCGAGCCAAAAAAATCCAATCCCAGGGCTCGTTCTGCACTCCAGCAGGACTTCTGGAGGCATTCAGAACCTCCCAGGGGAGAAGCAGAACTTCAGCATCCGCGGACTCTTTTAAACGCTGGAAATCAGCGATAAAACGTCACCGATATTCGGGGTGCCAGCTGCTATTTAACTTCGGTTCTGCTGGCGGGGCCACCTCAGGCTTTTGGTCACTTGTGAAAGGAAAGAAAAGCGATTTCTGAGGCAGGTTTGTGATTTAACTGGATAATTATCCGCTTGGAAAACTGGGAAAAAGCATTCCTTGCTCAACAGCTCCTCCTCCTGCTCGTCCATGAGCACGAAAGCATCAGGGCGTCGTTTGTTTTTGTATTCCGGCTGCAGAAACAAATAATCTGATACTGCAAACGTGAATTCATTGTCTGCTCAGCGCTCTAATACCCAGGAATTGTGGATTATGAATTGGGAATTATTTTGGCTCCAAGAGAAAAAAGTGGCATTCAGCTTTTCCAGGAAATTTTTGTGGGACCCAGAGTTAAAATAGGGAGTGAGGTATTGGAGAAACTCTCACTATTTGCTAGTCTGGATAATACCAACATCTTTATCATTGTCGTTTCTTGCTTGTATTAAATAAAATTCGATAGTTTTGATTGGAAGAAGCCTCATTTTGTGAATGTGCTGACAAGGATAACTTAAATAAAAATAATAACAGTGAAAAACTGTTTAATTTCCTGTAGTTGCAAACTGAATTTACCATTATTTCACCCTGAGGATGAGCAGTGAGGACACAACGCTGATGGGTCACCAGCTTTGCTGGACAAAATTATTACAATAAATGTTTATTTTGATGGAAATTTCCTCATAAAAATACTGCCCAAATCGGTAGGATATCTGTAATATTCTCTGGGATGCTAAAATTTGGAGGATGTTTCTGTTGCTGTTTGCTGAATTCTACTGCCCAGTTAAAAAGTTTTCTCAGGATTTTCAGATTCAAATAGTTTTATTGGCATAAATCAGACGTGCACAATAATGTGACTCACTGAAGATTAATCCTGGAAAAAATTAAAGCAAAATATTCCCCAAAACCTGCAGATTCACCTCCCCTTTCTTCTGCTGAGATATAAAATCAGAGTAGAAAAATCGGTACCAATAATAAGAACAACTATAAAAGTGGAGTTTTTCATGTCAGGGCTGCAATGCAGTGAAAGAATCTTGTGCTTTTCTTTCCAGATATTTTAAAAAAAATTATTTTAGGCTCTTCAGGGTGACACAGGCCCAGCTCTCCAGAGGAAGAACTCGGTGGCAATATCAGAACCTGGTTTGTACATTAATTTGGAAATCAGTAAATAAGGTTGGGTTGTCCTGACAGGGTTTTCATCTCAGTTGATATAAATGACATTTCCTGATATTATTGCCAGGATTTTATCTCGCAGCGAATGCCAAGAATTGCAGGGAAATTCTGCCTTCACTGCTAAACCCCTGAGGAATCTCATCACAGCAATTCTGGTTTGCATCTCCCCTGAAGAGGAACATTTGCAGATGTGAAATGCAAACAGCAATTTTCCACACAAGTTGCTCCTTTCTCTTTTCCAGGATTCTCAATCCCGGGACATCTTCATGTGTAAAATCTGATTTTCATTTATTTCCTGGTGCCATCGAGTGACCTCGGTGTCAGTGGGAAGGAGGGGCACAGGGAGATTCCTGACTGATATTTTTACATCTTTTATTAAAACACAGAATTCTGCTGTGGAATGGTGTGCACCAAAACACAGCAGCGAAATTATTATAT
>WAAG01010870.1:0-27372 GCA_013390105.1 Tichodroma muraria | reverse complement strand
ACATGACTGAACTTTTGTTGCAGTGATGTCAGCTTTTAATGAGTTACTAAATGCAGCTTTCTGTGAAAGAAATTCAGCCTTATGCTTCCCAATGTATGTGGTGAGCTGCTAATTGCAGAGAAAATGGGAGGAGTCCAGACAGCAGGAAAAACAGAAGATTACTTAAAAAATTAGTCTATTAAAACTCTTTATTGCTGTGACTACCACAGCAGTCTAGTACACAGAGGTGTAATAGACTATTCATCTTTTATTTCATGTGCTTCTTGCTGAATTTGAGAAAGGCTGTCCAGACATGCAGCAGACTGTATCATTTTCTGTTTCTTGAAAATTTCAGGATTTTCATAACAGAGATTATATAAACAGTATATTTTAATACGTTTTCCCTTACAGATTTAATCTTTAAAGATACTTAGCAAATACAATTTTAATTTTACCAGAGGTTAATTTTTTTCTTGTCACCATTCTGTAACTCATTTTGAGTCTTTCCTATTTCTCACAGCTTTTACAGGTTTCCCACACTAGACAGCTCTTGAAAACAACACTGATTTTTTCTATGTTTTAGCTGTGAACTTTCCACCCATTAGCATGGAGGATCTTCTAGTAGGCATAGCTTACATTACAAACTAAGAAGCCTTTTGGAACCAACAAAACACCTAGAGATACACAGAGGAAAGAAAGCCTCAGTCAGCCATGGCCTGTGGTACTCCATTGCAGCAAGCCTTTTTGTCATGAAATACCATCTGACACACTGCCTTTAGGAATTGTTTACGAGTGAGTCTTTTATTTATGATTGTTGGCAAAGATCCATATTAAAATGTAGTGTAATGGCAGTGCCTCTTAACAATAAAAAGTCTTGGATTCAGCTCATGCAGGCACCATGATGTGACACAGCAGGAATGCTTTTAATATTGGAGGACTGTGCTTGTTTTGCCTGTATGCTGTATTGGAGAGGCATTTAGCTATTCAAGATGCTACCCTACTGTACACAGTGACTTTTTGAAAAGAAGAATGGAAGTAATTGTTCAACTTGCTTTTCAGATGGTTTCATTTGTTTTCAACATGTTCTTTTATTTCACCAATGCACTACATTTCATTTGGTTGTATATTGTTCTTTGTTTCAGTGAGGGTTTGTAAAGCAGACTTCAGGAACTCTTTCCCAAACTGGACTGCATCAGACAGTATTACTTTTCCAGAAGCCACTCAGGATAACAGTGGCAGAGCAGGATTCAGGATACTGTGTGAAATGGTCAGTGCATTACAGGGGCTAGCTTACTTTTCAGGAGTTTACCCAAGTTCATATTCAGTCATATTAAAAAAACATCAACCTTAGATTCTCCATTTCTCTTGTCATGGAGGGACAGGGTGTGCCCTGTTTATCATTGCTGTAAAAGACTAACACCAAGCAATTCTTACAGCAAAGCTGGGGAGAGGAGGGCGTGTTTTAAACTTGCACAAGACAAGCAGCCACACCAAGTGTATGGCAAGAGCACAAACACTTTCTCTCTTGTGATGTTCTCCTGGTCATGAAGGTTGACACTTTCCCAGCTAAAGCACTCTGCCCATTTATCACGGACCTGCAGCACCAGAAAATAATCTCTGAAGCTGCAAAAAGTTTCAAAAAAGTTTCCATAGATTTCATATTCTTTGTAAAAATTTTACATTATGAATTTAGTTCTTGGCTCTTGAGATAGTCTTACTGATTTTTTTTTGTCAGTCTTTAATGTTTTAATAGGATTTGAGAAAACAGGTCAGCATAGTAAGACCTGAAAATAAAATAGATTTAAACTAACAGTGAAGTCTCACAGGAGACCCAGGATTATATCTGGGTTAATTTTTTTTCCATTTTAGACTTGGAAGAGGCATCAGGAGATAGCTCAGTATTTGTTGTAACAAATACTCCCATGCCAACTAATGTGAAAACCAAAAAATGTTGTTTTAAAGGTCTATCATGTCCTTCTATGTGCCCTGTAAATGAGAACAGGCACAGCATGAGTAACTGACACCATTAAACTAGGGGTAGGAGACATTCACAATTTGACTCAGTACACCAAGAAGAAACTTTCTTGTGGAGAAGGACAAAGACTAAATTTTCTCACTGCCTAAAATAAGGAAAGATTTGTTGTTCTTGAGAACATGATCCCATGGAAGCCCTACCCTTCAAGCACCATGGGTACAAGAATAAACGCAAGGTAGCTGCTCACAAGGCACTTGCTATCAAGCAGTTAAGGAGGTTGCAGGATACTGCATTAACTGTAAACAACTTAAGAGTGGAGGAGGAGGCTCTAGAGGAGAAATCAAACCTTTAAACACATAGATGTTATCACAGATCAGAAGCAACAAAAAGGATGATTAGTAAAATCGATGGATTGGAAATAAGGCTCAGCTACAGGAGATGAGAAATTGTGACTCCAGAACATAATGAGATTAATGATCTACTACAGTGATTTGATTCTTTTTCACTATGGCCAACTGATTCATTGCTCATGCAAAAGCTGAGGAAGACTATTTCCCTAGATAATGAAAGGAAAAATATCTGCAGCTGTGACAGTCTTGTGCTAACTGTGAATCTCTCCCATTCCTAAATGAAGGGCTGTATTCATTCACTTTCAGAAAAGGAAGGAGGTGATAAAGACTCTTGAAGCTTTTCCAGCTTCTGGTTTCACTGCTGTTTCTGACTTCTGTATTTGCTGAGGCACTGTGACATATTTCACTGTAGTGGTACAGACTGTGCTATCCAAAGGTAATAGGCTTTTCTTTCAAACCAGTAAAAACTAAATCTTTTGTGGGAACTTTCTGTCTATGCCTGGCTTACCCAGGAAACCTAAGGAGTAAAGTGGTATTTAAGTGGGATGGTTTTCTTTATCAAGTGTTGCTACATGCACTAAGAAGCTTCTCTATAGATGTAAAAAGCTTTGGTCTTTAAATCCAGTGAATAAACTGAAAGCAATTCAGTTTATTCAGTTTATAATAAAAAAAAACTGGATTTATTCAGTTTATAATCCAGAAATAAACTGAAGCAATTCTTTGCAAACAGATGAAGGAGGCACAGCTAAGTCAGCAAATTGAATTGATGTAGTGAAGATGATATCTGTTTAATTTTGGTTGTAATGAATGCTTGATATTTTCGAGGTTTACTAGTTCTTTGATTCTACATTTAATATATTATGGTACTAATGAAGCACTTAGACATTATTAACAGTGATATTTGTGTTTAGTGTAAGATACTCACTAACAGATCAGACAAAGCAGTTACTCTCCCAAGAGGAGAAAATGCTAATACCATAACAGTTTTCAGTCCTTTTGACATATCTTCTTTGCCTCAAAGATTCATGAAGCATGTTGCTCTGCTCTGTTGAATGCTGCTTCGTTAGTATTATTTGCTTCATTGGCTCCTTCACACTCAGCTGGTTTGGATGGTAGAGAATCAATGTCATCTTCTCTGCATCTTCTTGTTTAAAATGCTGAGGATATCTCCTGTCTCATGAACATGTCTGCAGCTTTTCAGTTATTTCCATGTGATGGATGCGAATATATTCTACTTGATTTTGGGGGAAAGGGGTGTTTGGTCTCCACCCCACTTTTCTAATGCCCATATATACACAAAAAGTCAGTCCTGCAGTATCTATTACAGATTATTTCACTAAGCAACCAGCCAAGTCTTTGTTCTGTAATTTAGCAGAACAAAGTAACCCTGAACTTGGCCCTCCAGCCATTTTAAGCAAACATCTGTGTGAAACTATTGACTCACTGAAATGTCTTTAAGAGGAGATCTTGTAAAACATATTGTGGACTCCTCACTGTCATCGCTACAGTTGTTATGTTGTGTCAAGTGTATACTGATCTTATGGAGACCATGATTAGCAGATTTTATTATCTCAAAAATGTTTTCTCGGGAGGGTGGGAATGAAGTGAAAGAAAAAACGTGGATTGTCTTTTGCAAGCGCACTCAGAGCTGGTGAATTTTAAACTACCAGCCCCTCAGTGGGACCTCCTGAGCAGGTCTGCAGGAGAAAGGGAAGTGGCAGTGTGGGGTGTAAGTACCACCAAGGAGGAGCACTGTCTGGAAAGATGTGGATTGGCTCCAACATACAGCATTGTCCAGACCTGGTGTGAAGAGATGCTTCCTCAGCTGCCATAGGGGGCTGAAGGGCTGACACAGCTGACTGAGGGGCCCTGTGCTTGGCGCCCCTTTTTCCTGAAGCACTCTCTTCCTTTTTTTGTGCCCCCTTGCTCCCTCCCCTCACTCCCTCCTGCAGTCGGTGTCTTGTCTACCCTCCAGCCCCCTCACAGCTCCTCCTTGTGCTTCCAGCCATTAATCCCCCTCAGCCTCCCCACAAGCACAGTGGCAGCAGCTCCCCAGCTCTGTCTGTCTGCCCACTTGGAACTTCACCAGCTGCTTCCTGGCCCTGTGATGTGATGAGGCCCCAGCTGGGCATCACAGATCTCACTCCATGGCTACCCCCTACCTCCTTCTGAGGGAGGCCTGGGCAGAGCTCAGTCCAGCCAGAGCAGATACAGCAACCATGTTCTTCTCACACGGCTGCTGAATGGGATGGCATCCTCAAATCATTCATACCCTGCTGTTTCACACCTACATATGCCTCTCCAAAGATAAACCATCTCTCTGGTCTGCTCATATTGTCCCATTACTTCCCCAGTTTTGTTTCTGATCCCCCATGTACCAGAGCGATGTCATTGCCCGTTCCTTGCAGACCACCTCTCAAAACAACCTTTTACTAGTTGACCTCTGCCTGTTCCTCTTGGCTGCTAAGGCAAGCCCAATCCCCAAAGCTGCCCACGTGATATGTACCCTGGATCTTCATAATATCTCCCTCATCACCACCCCAGGCCTTTCAGCTTGTTCCCAGTACACACTGGGGACATGGAAGGGAAGGGATGGCCTTGTGCTTGGCTGCTGGGCTGAGCTTGGGCAGTGGGATTGCCCACAAACTTCATATTTTCTAATTTTTGGAAAGCATTTCATCCCTTGCTTCCTCATCTGCAGCTGGGCCACCAAATAACAGTGCTGGATATGTGTTGCAAATAACAAACTCCTCAGGTGGAAACCAAAACTCTTCTATTTCTCTAAGGCTGAGGCAAGCTTAAAAAGCCTTATCAGTGCTGAGTAACATCAGCCTCCTCAGCACAGCTGCTGCAAGTTCAAGTGCCTGTATTGGAGAAGCATGTGACTGCTCCCTTTCTTTCCCCACAGACCCATAAAACCATATAGGCTTATTTTTAGCTGCTTATGCTTGCATTATTTGGCCCGTCATGTATAAGTGATAAAATAAAGTAAAACCAAACCGATGAAAAAAGTTGTAATGGATATTGTGATTTGAGCTATTTATTCATCTTAGGCTTGGAGAAAAATGTCTGCTTATTCCATTCTCATCAATCCAATATATATGAAGCTATTGAACTGTCATAGAAATAATAGTTTTCCAAGCTGTCATGTAGAACAATTTAAGTGGGAAGAACTAGCAATACTAAGTACTTATCAACTTTGGATCCATGAACACTAAAAGGATCAAGCTTGTATTTCTTTTGAACGTGGAATTATATAGGAATTACATGTCACACCTAGAGCTTCTCTAGAACTACTCTGGAGATTTTCAGCACTGAGATAGAAATGCTGTGCCTTGTCTTTGCTCTATTGCACACCAGGTTATTGCATTTTTTGTTTTTGTAACAGAGGAGATGCACATCCCTGAATGGGAGTACAGGTACACAAGCAACCATGAATCAAATGGTTGAAGAGGATTTCAAGGAATTGAAAATGTATGTCTCTGAGCAACAGCAAAGCTGGTGTGTTGACTCATATAAAGAGTGGTCACAGATGAAGTGACTGGGGCATTGAATCCCGGGGTGCCCTCCAAAAATCAGAGCTGCCTGAAGCCAAGCAGTCGGAAACATTAGAACACTTGACAGTCGTGGCCTAGGCACGGCTTTTTGTCAAACGGAGCAGGATCACTTCATATCAGCATCCAAAGCTGCCATAAAACCACCACAAGTTGAAGAGGCTGTCAGTGGAGCTGTGTGTTAAAAATCCAGTCCCTTGTTTTGGCTAGCTTGTCACAAATGTAGAGATGGCATGTAAAGCTTTTGTAAAAACTGTCTGTTCTTCTCCATGTACTCCAATGAAGTCTACAGCTTAAGAAGCTGAATAGATTTAATCTCTTACTATGCCCTCCAAGTCCTGAATTTTTTTGCCTCACTAGATAGCAGGCACCAGCTGACAAACACCTCAAATTCTGGTGCTCTAGGGAGGAATGAAGCATTTTTCCACATGATCTACTGTCATAACTATTTCATTCAACTGTTCAGTGCTTCCACCAGGACTCGTGGGGAAAGTGCAGGATTTGGGTGTTGGCGTGCCTTTACTATGTGCTAGGCACAAAGCAAATTTGTGGTACAGAAGGCTTGCACTTCAAATATAAAATATAGAGTAGCAGATGGATGTAATAAAAGAGAACCATACAGCAACAATGACACAATTATGAACAGCATAATAAGCAATGGTTATAGCATGCCAGGGCCATAAGCAGACTTCCTATTCTGGATTCCTAAATTGGGCATCATAACACCTAAATAGAAGTCATCTGGCCCATCAAGGCAACCCAGGGCATCTCTCCTAGTTACTCCAATGCCTTATACAGCCAGTGGAAATGACAGCTGTGGGTTTACTCTCCAGCAACTCTCTTGAGCCCATCTGGTAACATTCGAGTCTGGTGCCAAGGAGGAAACAGCAGACATCAACTTGGGCTATTTTCGCTTCCTTGCTGGGGGCTGAGGCACTGGGTGCCATGGGGCTGTACTGCCCCAAGGCCACTTTTCAGAAGAGCACTGGTGTGCAAGGTAGAGGAGACAAGCAGGCAGAGGTAGTGCCCAGGAGCTCATCTTAGCCCTGTGTAACATGCTCTGCCCTGGCTGTGCTGTGGCTCACAGCAGCCCATGATGCAGAGGGATTACAGAGAGAGTAGAAGGATCAGGCTGCAGTCAACTGAGTAAAATGATTTCCTGGGACTGGAAAGTTGTGGTCTGTGCTCGTTGGAGTGAGTGGGTTGCATCTTCTGCATTACAAAATGCTCAAAGCATGGGCATTTAGAACCCCAAGAAGATATCCTCTCTGAGTGATAATGCTTCCTGTCCTGTGCTTCCCAGGTGTCCAGCATCCTTTTCTGCACCAGTGGCACTAGTGCTGTGGGAAAGATGATGCATATGTCTCTCCCCAGACATGTCCACCACCAAGTTATGGTCCTCTCCTGAGGAGTAAATGGTTGTTAACATCCTGACAGGTTGAATTAATTCTAGCATTCATTTGCTCTGCTTTTTTGGCTGAGTACAGTGGCCAAGAGGCTGTTATACATGTAGTGTCCCTTTCTCCTCTGATCTTTTCTTGAGCCTGTCAGTGTGCAGCACCATCTAAACAGGCTCAGTGGCTTGGGCCTCCCACAGACTTTGAGTTGTTTTGCACCAGTTGCAAAAGCTCTGGCAATGAAATGCTCATGCTGATACACTTCTGAGTTTGTGCAATAACATGTGAGCATCTACAGACAGCAGCAGTAGAAGCATCAGTGTTAAGGCTGGATACCTCTGTGGGCTGCCTGCCCCAATTAGTATGTGGTCCAAATTATTCTGTTGAACTAAGGCTCCTAAGCTTCTCTTAAATCAGCCCTGTGTTTCCTAACAATCAGTCTAAATGTGATCCCTTGCCAATAAACGAACTTGAAGAAGCCTGGAATTCCAGCTATGTTGTTTGAGATCCCAAATGGATGTCTTGGAAAGTTTACAGCCTTGCCATGTTCTGCTAATCATTTAAACATTTAACTTGTCAAATGCTCGAAGGGTCATCATTTTCATGTTCAATTTCCTGAATATACTGGGAAAAATTTTTCTAACTTGACCATTCAAAACAAGCAACTGCATTTTTATGTAGGCACCTAAATCAATTCTTTGCTCTGCCATGCTTTGAATTCTGATCTCTGAAAATCAGCTGCTCTAGATACCTACATATGGCTTTAGGGACCTAAGTCTTGGCAGCCAAATTCATGTTTGTGATACTCTCACATGTTTTCAATAAGAATCTAAACATAAACCAGACCAAAAAACATAGAAGTGGGGGGAAGGAAAGAAAAACAATGCACTGTAGGATATCTATGTGTTGACATAAAATATGGAATAATCCTGGCTTACTGCATCTGTGTGTGCAGAGTTTTCTTTCAAATACAGAGAGTTGTATAAGAGTTATTGGATCAGTAGTTCAGCCTGTCCTTGGAAGAGAACTACTGTATCTCACACATACCAAGACAGCTGGCTTCTCACTGAGATGTTTTGAAGTGGCATTCAGGTGCCCACCATGCCTCAGCAGAAGGTCTTAATTTGCTCCCAGGTAATTTCCTGGGCGTTGTCAAAAATTAATTTTGGTGTCACTGATGAGTAAAGGTTTTTGTGTTTTCTGTTCTTATGCTATTGTCATAGCTGACGTCTGCCCTCAGGCTGCATCTATGGGCATCAGGCCCACTCTGCAAACTGACAGCCTCAGGAGGGCTTCTGGGTGAAGAAAAAGTTAATGGTACGAGGCCACATTTGGCAGTATCTAGGAGATGCCCAGGGTTGCTGGCATCAGAAATTACTTATCTGTTTTTAAATTTACAATTTGTCAACGGGACTTGTTTTTAAAGGTACGAATATGATAGGATCACCATCCTACCTGCAACCTCAGGTAAAGCTAAATAACTGCTTGAAGGTCCCTTGACAAGCTGCGCTTTATGTCTGTTTGGGGAAAATAAACCCACATCTTTTCATTCATTAATGTGACCAGGCAGAACCACAATACAGCAACAGAGTCAATACAATGACTATTTTGAGACTGCAGCTATGATTTCTCCATCCAATAGACTGAAGTCCAAAAAAACCTCAAAGTTCTCCTAGGGTCTACACTTTGTTCTTGCAACTCCTTTCTCTGCTCTGTTGGTTCTCTGGAGAACAGCATAGCTGTGAACATGCTTGAGCAGATCCATCCACAGCTCCTCTGGGAGAAGAGCAGAGTTTGGGGATTTCTGGTAAAAGGCAGCACACCTCAATCACAATGCTGTTACTCACCAAAAGGTCGAAATAGCACACATGATCGTGGTCCTGCTACCCCTGCCCTTAGTCACAGTGTGAGATAGGGTTCCCAGGTGAGGGTGATTTACTCTTTTAGCGTGCCTGGACATAGCTTTAGCTGCAGGGACTCTCCAGCCTTAAAAACTAGGAAGTATTCTTCATACAAACACTGGAAGGGTACATGCCTATGCCCAAAATTTACACTGAAATCCATAATTATCACCATACTCTTACCAGGAGAACACTTTAAAAACATGAAAATTGGGTGCTTTTACTGTCTACCTTTTTCCTGCTCTAGAGAACATCTACTGAGAAGCATAAGAGCTATAGAGCTGCCATAGCCTTGTACATGCATGTTTGCTACGGTAGAACCCTCCCAGGCAGGATGTGTACAGAACCTCCAGATTTCAGTCTGGCCCAAAATTTGTAGCAGGAGCTACAGGGGCCCGAGTTCCTTGGTCAAGCCATAAATTTAGGCAGATTTCCCTTCCTGTATTTGCACCAGCACACACATACTCCTCTCCCTTGCAATGTTAGCCAAGAAGATGAATTTCACCTAGACTGAAGCATCTGATGGGGTTTAGCTCTTCCATGGCTTTTTGTCTGTGACTCAGCTCACTGGTTATTGCCGAATGTTGCATAAAGCCCTCTTCATTCTTTACATTCAGTACTTCTCCGTTTGGTTTACACTCACCAAAAATCTTTTCCATGTTTTTCTTCCTTACAAGGAAAATAAACTTATAAAGAGGGAGAAGTGAAGGGTTACATCTGGAGAGAGTTATGGCTGTGGCTCAAAGGAGCAACTGGAATGTCAGTAATGCGGAAGTTACTTCCACAAAGCCATTTCTTTTCTCCTCCTGAGAAGTACAGATACAGGCTGCTGCTGCTCACAGAGCACATTCCAGTGAGGAATGCCAACAGCATCCCTGCTGAGAGCAGGGCTGATGATTTACATCGGTGCTATCTACTCAGGCTCATGCACACTCTCAGGAGGCAACTCAGCATCAGGAACTCTGCCTGTCTTGAAACTAATTACAAAAGCCACAGCCATAGTAGTAGCAGCAAATTTTATAATTGGCCAATTCTGATACTTTTTGGTATGTATTTCTGACAAGCCAAGTGCTTGTAGACACCACTGAAGTCCGTGGCATTGGGGGTGTTTGGCAGAGGAAAAGTGTAGGTGGTGACTCAGATCACCTGCACCGAGTCCCCCACAGCCTCACAGCTTCATTCACCTGTGGCAGATATTATGTTGGAGGGTGGCATCTTCCACCTTCAGGCTCAACTCTGAATTTTGAGAAACATGTGGAATGAAGACACAAGAAAGGAAAATACTTTTCTTCGGTGTAAATTAGTGATGGGGAAATACACATACAGAGACTCTATCTGACTTCTCTTGCATGTCTAGCATTTCCCTCAGACTACAGTTCTCACAGGTTGGGGTTGATTTTTTTAGTTCCATGCAGGTGAGTGGTATGCAGTTCAAAACCACTCCCTGTTCAAGCAAATGCAAAAGTTTGTTGTTCAAAATTTTTTAAACAAGACCTTAATTTTGGATTCTAAAATTCAAGAAAATAAAATATCTAAAATATCTGCATCAGATTTTTTAAAAGACATTAAACTTTACTGCTTAAAACCCACCCCATTTCTGAAAAGAAAGGTCAATGTTTCAAACATTTAATATTTATTTAAACAGAACAAAAAAAAAATTAATGTGTTATCTGTAAAACCATTGTCTCCTAAATTTTTACACATGCTGTATAAGTTTGTTGGTTCATAAACAAACTTATTTTGGAATAATGACATTCAGGGAACAGAAAAAAACAAACTATGAGGCAATAACATCAACAGTGATAGGGTTGGGGTTTTTTTTCCATTTGTAAGGCATAGAGTATTTGCAGTGCACAATTTCATGCATACTGTTCTCATTTTGCTTTTCTCATAAGCATGCCAGACTCAGGACAAGGTTCTGTGAGAAATGATGAATTCTACTTGTTTTTAAAAATGCCATTCAGCAGAAAACAAAAGCTAGCCTTCCCCATTGTGGATCTTCCTCTTTTTTTCCTGAGATATTCTAGCCTCTTTGCAGCCACTTTTTCTTTCCTTTCTAATATATCTAATATAGAACAAAACTATGTCCAAGTGAAAGTATTGATTAAAAAAAGAATATGCTATTCACGTCAGTGTTTAGTGTATTTTTGGAAATAATTGTGAGCAGAACAGCTACCAGTGTTCCAAACAAGCAACATCTGCAGTGCATCTAGCAACTGGCTTTTCAAACATTCCCATGTGTGCTTGACTTGTTCCTGCACCATCTCCAGCAACTGTTCCTGGTAGCTATATGTGTCACCAAAATGGATGTGGAGGAGAAGTTATGTTGGAAAATGGTGAAAAACACTTTGTAAAAACTTGGACGGAGACCTCTCCTTGGAGGACATGTCCTTGCTCACTCTTGAAACAAATCCAGTGCTCCCAACATGACAGTTATGGAAGCACTGGGCTGACAGTCCATCATGATGTACCCAAAGACTACATTGTGCCTTGGGTTTTGCCATTCTTCATGCCTGAGTGCTTCTTTGCCTCTTCTGAGCATCCAATTATGCAGGAATTAATTACACACTGTGTTAAATTCATCTGAGAGATATTTTGATTTGCCAGCTGTTTAGCCATCTTCACTCTCGAAAATTGTGCCTCAGTTGCAGCAGTTGCTTCATCTTCTTACACTTTGCCTTTGAACAGAGAGTTTGCTACCATTGTTATATCAATATCAATATTTATTGTATCTAAATGTTATAGGAATGTTTGTGGGGGTTATGGGATTATAGATAAAAGACATTAGATAACACGGCAGCAGAACTGGGTACCTTTAGAAATACCTGCTCAGTGATGAGACTCCATTGCCAATGTTCTCCTGTTTCCCAATTAAAACTTGTCACTTCTTGTCTGTTTAGTTGGTAATCCACTCAATGTGAGCCACACTGATTCTGATTCACACTGAAATTACTTTTCAAAGAACCCAACAAAATCAAATGTTTTAAAGAACTTAGCCTTCTATCAGTGCTGCATATTTTATCAAATACGTTTAAAATCTCATTTTTAAGATAAAGGTAGAAAAGAACATTAGCCATGCAGAACACAGAGTTACTCACAAAACTACAGGGCTTACTCCAGATTGAAATGTTTCTGATTTTAATGGTAATGCTCATCTATAAAAGACTCAGGAGCACTGAAGACCACCCCATTGCCATCACAACTCAGAGCTGCTACCAAAACCTCCCTTCTTTTCATATAAGGAGCGATGGGAGGTGGGAAAAAAGAGGGTGATTGTGTCTTTGTGGGTATTCTGGCTCCGGCATGAAGGAACAGCAACTGTGAGCATTTCAACTCTTCTTAAAGCCTTCCACAGCTTTCTTAACTGGAAAGGGAAATTGGAAGCTGGAAGTTGATAAGCATTCTAGCTTAGCCCATTTCTGGATTCCTCATATTAGAAACAAAATGTAGTGGGAGATATGATGCCTCTGTGTGACATTTCTTTTGTAAATGTGTTGTTACAATTATGTGTGCAGATATACTGAAATTTGAAATGGGTGCAACACTACTTAAAGTTTGGTGTTCACTCCTAAAATGGAAAGCAGCCATGGATTTATTTAACATGACAAGAATAAAATAAATCTTGCATGCAGCATAGTTTTAAGGGGAAAAGGAGAAGAATTTGATATATAATCATGCACCAAGGATCCTGATTTGGCAGGGTTTCCATTGTTTTTTCTTTGAGAAGTGTTTCTTATCAAGATGGCTATCTGGGATCTTTCTTATCTTTTCTGTTCCTTGGAATTTTTTCTTAGAGAAAATGTTTTAAAATTCTACATATAATCACAATTTTTTCTTTCTTTTTTTTCAGACTCAGACGTGCCCCAGGTTCTGTGCTTCCCAACACAAACTGCCAGGCAGCTGAGGGGAAAATGTTTCTTTATAAATTGAAGCTCTTGTTTCTTCCTTTCTTTTCTCCCTTGTCCAGTCATCCAGATTAATTCTTGATTGAGAACATAATTTGGAGTATTTATTGCTTTCCCTTAGGCCAGAGGACATCTATTTTTTAAAGGAAAATCTTCATAAATAATACTTTGCTTAAATAAATGTGCTTCAGAAGCTGAATTGTTACGAGCCTTTTCCACCCAGGCAGCTAGCAAATGAACAGCCTCATGGAAACTGGAAACTCACAGAAACATGTTTTCCTCATGGAAACATTGCTGGGACATGAAGCCAGGACAGCAGCTGAGATGTTTTACTCAGGTAACTGTGGTGGGATGGTTTTCTCAGGTGTGACACATAAACACAGCCACTCGCCTGCGTATCCATGGCATTGTGACTAATCCTTGTGTGCTACCTACCGCCCTGACCCACAGCACCCGGGTGCCGGGTGCCATGGCCAGACACAGCAGAGCACACAGGTGGCTTCACAGTGCATGTGCTGCAAGAGCTGCTCCTGCCCCTCCGCTCCCACCAACAAACATCACACCCCTGTAAATGACAAATGTGCTGAGGGGAATGGGATTCGATAGGGAATAAGAAAGAGGGAGGAGGTAAAAGAGAAACACACTCCCTTCTGCTGACATGTCATCACTGGAACATCTGCTTTATGTCTGAGTGTGCTAATGATCTCTCTGAAACCCCACTGCAAGACAATTAGGGCTGATAAATCACAAGGGGGTTTTTTAGGTTTTAAGATCCCAGATGCTATGGTGGAAAAAAGGAGGCAAAAAGAAAAGAATGGACACTTTATCTCACCTAAAATCTGCTGAGTGCTGACACAAAAAAACCATACTTTTCAGAAGATAGTAGAATGCCATAAAACACAAAAAGGGCAAGGTTTTCTTCCACTTTTGTCGGGATTCCAACTCATACACAAGACATTCTTCATGATTCTCTTTTTTTTTTTTTTTTTTTAAAAAAAGAGCCTGGTCTTCCTAGCCTTTAGTAGTGGTGTGTACATACTTGTTCTTGACTGATGAACTTTTATGCACACATGAGCTTTTCCATCCAATAAAAAGTCATTTAAAAAAATCAAACCATAAATTATAAGATGATTTCATTGCAAAGGTTAGGGGAAAGTCAGAATTGTTTGCTAATGTTTATTCTCTCCCTCTCTAGGACATAGTTGATTGCAAAGCAGTATGTACCAGTGGCTTTTCCAGTTGTGTTTGTACACATTGTCTCCCACACCCTCACACAGTGGTAGAAGGCAGATTACATACTGTTTATAAAGCTAAGGCTGGACAAGTTATCTGCAACAGATAGTCTGATTAGCCTGAACCTCCACCTTGCTCACAAATTTTCTGGCAGTGGATCCTGATGTTTCAGATTAGTTTGCTACTGAGATTTGTCCAAGCAAGGGACAGACTGGAGGAGCTGGGTGTCAGCTGCACCACTGGAGAGCTGTAGCAGCTCCACGCTTTTCAGACACCTTGGGGGAACTGACTGAGAAGTTTACAAACACCGAGCAGCAGGCTGATGCACCACAAAGAAGCCACTAATATTAATGAAAGGTCAGTTTTCTCAAGACTAGTAAACATTGCCTGGAGTTCATGTCTGGAGTTTGTTAGTACAGAACCCCCTCTCCCTCCAAAGGATTCTGAAAAAGACAACTGCCAGATCATTAAGGTCTGTTGTTTAAACCAAAATAGAGGGCAAGATCCTTCTGGAAATTGGCACTACAGATGTGCTGTCCTTCAGTGGTCAACCAATTACTGTATTTCCTTCATTAAAAGACCTGCATATGTGCAGGTGATGGTGATTTCATGTGATAAAGGTGAATTTATGTGATGGTGATGATGATGATGATGATGACGACAGCTGAACTAGAGAAAATTGCAGTGGATGGTTTCAGTAATCACAGGTTCCAGTCATTAAAAAAACACTGCAATGCTGATGTCAGCTGATGTCCTCCATTTGTTTTCCCTGTGCAAGACATCTCAGTGCTGGCACTGACCTTACACCACAAAGAGCATGGCTGTCAGAGTACGTAGTCCTAGAAATGCATTGTTTTCTTCGCGTCCTTTTATATCTGAGTGAATTTCAGACAGTCTGGGGGCTGCCCCTTCCATTGGGCTACGGGGGCTATTGAAAGCCTCTAACCCAACCTGTTGATTTGTAACTGTTGATCTCCCCTCTAAATAGAGGGAGACCGTGTCCCATGAGATGAAATCACCCTGTGCTCTTGCTGGTGCTAATGCAAATGTGAGAGGACATGCATTTGCTTTACTATGGATAAATCCAATCATGCAGAACTGGACATGAATTTTAATAAGACTATTTCCCATTGTACTGAAACACCTTGCTCTTTGCATGAAAATAGAAGACAGAAATAGTTGCCTAATGGTCCTTCTGACTATACACCCTCCCTGAAGGGGGATTCTAAAATGCTTCTTGTGCAGGGACTGGGGGTTAAGCGTGAGAGGGTTGCCCAACAAAAAAGGAAAATAGGGAGTGAAGTGCAGCTCTGAGAAGCTGTTTTCCAGAAGTCTTGCCTGTTGTGCCACACTGTAGCTGTCTTTTTTAACAGTCAGGGCATGACTGCAAATAAAGAGGAATACAGACAAGAAGGGAAAAAAATAAATGCTTAGGAAGGAAGTGACTGGTGGATGGACTACTAGAAAGTACCTTACTATCATCTCCACAGTTGTAGTCACTCTTGTTAGGTGAGGAGAACTCAGAAAGCAACTACCTTGCATGTGCCCAAAACTAAGGACTTAGAAGGCTCCCAGACATGTATTATAACCTGTAATTCTGTGATTGGTGATGAGAGGTTTAACTCCAATGCAGTACTTTTTCCAGCATGCATGTTCTCAGAGAGAAAAGGCTGGGGATGAGGAGCACCTGACCAGGCTACCTAGAGCCAGCATTACTAGCTCTCAGCTGGATTCCCACATACATCTGTACACCAACAGACCGTACTCAGTTACTTGTTTCGCAAGAATCAAATCCAAGACATTGGTATCCGGTACAAAAATCTCATCCAACTCATCTAAATGCAGAAAATAGGGGGGCCCCATTGGTTTACCATCTTAGTAGTCTTGGACTTCAACTGTGCATAGTATTCCTCTGATTGTCTGGCTATTCCCTTAGCAATTCTCTTCAACACTTCCACAGGTTTGGGTGCAAAGACTGGTATTTTCTCATTCTTTTTCACCACAATGTTGGGACTTCCAGAACAGCTCAGTTCAAATATACCTGGATTACTGCAAAGCATTTGATACTGTCCCATATAACATCCTTGTCTCTAAAATGGAGAGACGTGGAATTGATGGGTGGACCACTCAGTGATAAGGAATTAGCTGGATCATCGCCCTCAGAGAGTTGCACTCAAATAGTTGCTTAATGTCTGGATGGAGAGATGGAGACCAGTGATGAGTGGTGTCCCTCAGGGGGCCATATGGGACCAATATTATTTAACATTTTCATTGGGAACATGAACGGTGATACTGAGTGCATCCACAGCGAATTGACATCCACATCCATCACTGACTGGTGATGCAGCTGATAATCTGACTGGAAGGGATGACATCTAGGCAGACCTTGACAGGTTTAGAATCAGGCCTATGGGACCCTCATGAAGATCAACAAGGTCAGGTCAGAACAACCCCAAACACAGACCAGGCTGGGCTGGGCAATGACTGCATTGATAGCAGCCCTGCATAGGAGATCTTAGGGGTATCTGTGGATGAAAAACTGAATATGAGCTGGCAATATACTCAGGCAGACTAGAAAGCCAATCATGCCCTAAGATGCATCAATTAGAATCAGAGAGCTGATTCTTCCCCTCTGCTCTGGATCCCCCAGCATAGGAAAGACATGGATTTGCTGGAAAGGGTCCAGAGAAGGGCCACAAAGATGATCAGGGTGCTGGAGCATCTCTGTTATGAAGACAGAGACTTGGGGTTTTTAGCCAAGCTCCAGGGAGACCTTCTAGTGGCCTTCCAGT
Organism: Tichodroma muraria; assembly: GCA_013390105.1. Classification (NCBI taxonomy): domain Eukaryota; kingdom Metazoa; phylum Chordata; class Aves; order Passeriformes; family Sittidae; genus Tichodroma; species Tichodroma muraria. Next base: position 10,286 of record WAAG01010870.1, on the reverse strand, counting down.
ACTTAAAGGGGGTCCTGAGGAAAGATGGGGACTGACTCAGAACCAAAGAGTGCACTGATAGGTTGAGGAGGTAATGGTTTTAACTGGAAGAGGGTAGATTTTGTTTATATATTAGGAGGAAATTCTTTACTGTGGGGGTGGTGGTACACTGGAACTGGTTGCCCAGAGAAGCTGTGGATGCCTCATCCCTGAAGGTCTTCAAGGCCATGTTGGATGGGGCTTTGAGCAACCTGATCTAGCAGAAGGTGTTCCTGTCCATGGCAGGGCAGTTAGAACTAAATGATCTTCAAGGTTCCTTCCAACCAAACTGTTCTAGGATGCCATAAAATGGTGGGCTGTGATATCTCCCAGTGTAAGGCTGTAGCAAACTACTGGAGTGTGACCCACAAATATGAACTGGGTGCAAGCCCCTAGATGGACAGGGTGGCTTTTGTGTGAAGTGACTGCAGATCAGCCCAGACAATTATCCTGGTTATTCTCAACAGAGTACAAAGCAGATGGAAAAACCACCAAAATAATTCTCAACTCAGACACTTAGACAGTACACTCTTACACTTAGACAGTAAGAGCAGAAAAGCTGCACCTCTGCTCATTGCTGGTATTTTAGAGAGTTGATTTGATGAAACTCTGAGCAGCATTTTAGTATCTTCATTATTCTAAAGAGACTTCAGAGAAGCAGACTATTTCTTTCTAGCAGGACAAGTCTGCTGAAGTTAACATTAACTTCATTAATTAACTTCATTCATTCATTCATTAAATTAATTCATTAACTTCATGGCCATTAACATGACATCCTAAATATTTGTTACTAGGACCCTGCTCTCTTCATAAGGAGTCAAGGAAGCACATGATAGAGAAGACCTGCAAGGTTACCTAGTCCATCTCCTTGACAGTGTTTGTTGTTTTGTTCCTCCCTGGTTTCCCACGTCTTAATTTAAACTTGTCCTTCCTTCCTTCCTCCCTATCAGCCATATGAATCTCCTTTAAAATAACTGCCTTCCTCCTTGGTATCAGACCAGATAACAAAGTAAATATTTCATGTCTTTCTCCTGTAGAACCTGAAATTAATCAGTTTCCATTAAGACTTCTATTGCAGTTAATCACTGTTCTCATCACTCTTCCTTCTTGCTTTTTCTGTGTACTTTGCTTCTGTCAGCTGTGGCCAATGGTTCCCTCTTCTTTACCTGCTCACCTGTGAAATTTTTCTTGCATTTAGTTACACAACTTTTTTAATAATCTCTTTAATTGTTAGTGAATATTTGGATCTGCACCTGATTTAATTTTCAGGAAAACTAGCAGTTGTGGACCCTTTGGGCTGAGATAATATGCTTTCACTTGTTCTTAGTCAGAATCCTGCTCTTCATTGCTTGCAGGTTCCTTAGCTTGCTGCCGTTATAATTCCTTTGAGGACAATAACATTTTCTCTTGCTCTTTCTTTCCTTGTTTCCACTGATGAACATTTAATCTACTTGTAATGCTTCCATCCTTATTTTTTTCACTCCTGGTTGTTGGCTTCTTAGCAAGGCTATCCTGGCATCTTCTAGAAGAGCTGACCTCAGGAGAACAAATGCTAGTTACCACTAAAAACAAATAACCAGTCACAATTAACTGCTCAGGTATTAACAAGCCTTTTCTTTTACCTTATATGTTTAATTACATTTAAACATATTAAAATGTTTAAAATGTTACTGAAAAATATGGCATTTTTTCAATAGATTTCATTATACTGCAGCACAAATATATATGTATGTATGCATATATAAAATGTAGTATCCTTGCCAGCACTAAGGATTTTCAAGCTGCTTAATACTGCCCTTTGCTAGAATGCTTTAGTGGCTTTTGGATTACTATGAAGCTGGCCATCACAGCAGAGTTATATTCCAATTAACTTCTTCTGCCCCAGCTTGCTTGAAAAAGCAATCCATGATATTTTTGAGGGAGCAATACATCCTTCAGAGAACAGGTTTCCATCATTTTCTCCCTCAAAGAGCTTCTAGATCAAAAGCTGAAACAAAGTCTGTTGACTTTATGAAGACAAAATGCTATGACTTCACTCAAATTAAATGTTCTGATAAGGCCACTTTGGTATTCCCAAAACTCAGCTTTGGGAAATGCTTAGTATATGGGGGAGTATGAATTCTAACTTTTCATTCCAACTGAGATGGAAGCAAATTCAGATAGCGAGTATTTTTTCCTCCAGAACAGAACTTCAGCACTTCACCCAGCTCACAGCAGATTCCCATTTACAGTGCGTGGATTTCCTGTCTGCCCTACAACCTTCTCCAGGAGTTTGAGACTAAAACTTTCTGCTTCCCTTCTCAGTAGATCAGCTGATTAAAACATTATCTGATCCTTAGTAACCCAGGGCTATAATTGAGAAAAAACATCATTTCCCTCTGCCCTTTATTTTTGTTTGCCCAAGGGAGCATAGAAAAAGCAAATATTATCTACAGACATTTTTTTGGTTTTCAGAGGCCACATACAAAAAGTTCCCCCTTCCTAGGAGCTGCAACCCCTTTCCCTATAGCTCTCTGTGTTATCTCGTACGTCCTTCCTCTTGTTATTTGTTGTGTATCTTCCAAAATAAACACAACTGCAGAACCACAGGATAACTTCAGATTGCAAGGCTTAGGATCAAAAACTGCACTGGCTTTAGGCTGGAGGCAACACTGCTGCACATGGGGATTTGAGTTAAACCTCTCTCAAAGGCTGCTATTTTCTCCTTTCCCCTGTAAATACAAGAGCAATGCTCACAAGAATGCCTTCATGCTTTTTAAGAAGCAGCAGCCACTTGGTTTCATGTTTTGATGAACAGAGAATGTTCCTGCAGTGATTTTTAGTGGGAAAACTTTGTCCCATAAACACAGTATTGAAAGAACATTCTGGAGGATGTGGGATAGTTATTGGTATAGTCAGGAGGGCAACATCCTGCTCTGTTGGGATTTATTTATGTTTCTCAGATGGGAGTGTGGGAAAATGGAATTCCAGTTCAGATTGTTTCTGTGGTCGTGCATTGCACAAGATGGCATAACCCATTTTCTTACTGCCAAAGACTCAGCAGGAAAGACATAAATGGCTTCATATCATCGTAGAATTGTTACTCAGTTCCTAAACAGCCTCTTCAAATCAAGAAGTATCAGCTCCCCAGACTCTACAGGACAAGGAAACTGCACATGAACTCTAGAAAATCAGCAGGAGGACAGTATTTTAGGAGCAGAGCTTCAGCTAGTAAACTCTGAAGATTTGTTGTTTTAAAGATGAATCATGAATATATGGAAATCAGTAACATTTGCACAAATGTGAACCAGGACTCCTAGAGCAATATGTATATTCTGCATGATAATGCACTTTTTTCTTACCTTCGAGGAAATCTGAGAGACTTTGGGAGATGGGTGCAGGCAGACACATGTTCATTCTGCCCCAGCTCTGAGCTGGCAGGAGAGGAGCCAGCTCCTGTGTGGAAGCTGTGTCATCGCAGCGGTGTGGCACTGTGACAAACCTGATGTACACTGCCTTTCAGCACTTGGCCTGTGTCAGCCCCTTACTGTTGACAGTAAGGTCCCCTGATTCCGTCCATACACGGGAGACGGATACAACTTCTTTGCAAGGTCATCAAATACATGAGCATCACGCATTGCTGGGTTAATCATATGCCCAGTATTAAGTTAGAAAAACAAAGGACATAATATTTTTAAATAAAAATTTTGTCTCTTCTAGGCAATTCTTTTGACTCATCTGCTCTCAACTTGCCTCTTAATGTTTAGTCCTACTTGCTCTCCAGCCACCTGTACAGTGTTCCCACAAAAAGAGAGCAAATATAACTTGGAGTTACAATGTAAAATATAAGCAGGAAAGAAAACTTTCCATGGCTGTAACAAATTCAGATTTCCTTCAAGGAAGGGCTCTTATGATTGATTCCCTGTTTGATACTGTGATTTTTGCAAAAAAGAGAAAAAAATCAGAATTTAACCACCAGTTCTTGATATTTCTAATTGTTTTCTCTGATTTAGTATGTCATTACTTGACAGTATAATTCATGGCAGGTTCAGATAATATGAACAACTTTATTTTTTCACACATAATTAATCTCAGTCACAGAAAGCTTGCAGTTCTCTCCTTCAGGTTAAACTGTCTTCCCCTAAGGCTGGGACAGTTTTAGGCAGAATGTGCCAGTCAGTGCTTTTTGGGCACAGCTGAAAGTAAAGACTGCAGAACTGCCTAAAGATTAGCAATATCAAGGAATATGTTCTCTAATTTTAATATTTTTATGATATTTTATGAAGTCTCAGGGGCAAAAAAAAAGAAAAAAAAAAGAAAAAAAAAAGATTAAGTCTTTAATTTAAATACTATGTTTAAAATAGAATACATCATCTTTGGCCACAAATCAGGCTGACAGCTGTAGCCGGCTGCCCAGGACTGCTATGTCTCTCAACTGACTCTCAGAGGTGAATATAATCTCCAGAAAGTCAGAATTCTCTAATTCTGGACCGAGTACAGTTTGACCAGGCTGGCAGCACAAAGGTCCCCAACCTTCATTTTATACTGTGCTTGCTTTAGTCAGCTCTGGAGACAGAGCTGGAAGAGGAACAGGGCCTCTGCCAGGGGCTGTAAACAGCACTTCTGAACCACTTCACTATCTCAAGGGTGTTTCGGATAGTGCTGTGTAATCACAGTCAAGCAGCAGAATTGAGAGGAACTGACATAATATTCAAGTATTTGTTTTCACTCTGAATAAGACATAGATAAGTATGCAGATTAAAAAAGAGAGTAAATGAAAATATTTAGAATGGTATCCTGAGGCTGCAAACAAACCAGAAGAAAGCACTTTTTCTGTTTGTTTTGAGAACAGAAATAAAAAATGCAAAAAAAGGTTGGAGCAAGATATAAAAATGAAAACTGAGAAAAAAGCCAGAGAAGTGTGTCCCCAGTGTAAGAAGGACATGAAACAAGTTGGAACAAGTCCAGATGAGGACTGTGAAGTTAAAAAGAAGACAGGCTGAGAAAGTTGGAGCTGTTCAGTCTGGAGAAGGTTGAGTGGAGACCTCATAGCAACCTTACAGTATATGAAGGGGCCCTACAGGGAAGCTGGAGAGGGACTTTTCATCAGGAATTGTAGTGATAGGACAAGGAGTAATGAGTAGAAAACTAAAAGAGGAAAAAAATAGGTTAGATATTAGGATATTCTTTTAGATATTCTTTACTGTGAGAGTTTCTGGAACACATTTCCCACTGAGGTTGTGAATGCCCCATCTCTCACAGTGTTCAAAACCAGGTTGGATAAAGCCTTAAAGCAAGCTGGTCTGGTGAGAGGTATCCCTGCCCATAGCAGGGAGATCGAGACTAAAGGATCTTTAAGGTCCATTTCCACACCTTAACAATTGACTCCCTCTTTTAGTGAGGGAGTAGAATAACCACGCCTGGAAGTGTTTAAGGGGTGGCTGGATCTGGCATATGGTTTAGTTGTTCAAGTGGTAGTGCCAGGTTGACACTTGGACCTGATGATCTTAAACGTCTCTCCCAACCTTGGCAATTTTACGGTTCTATGAACACTCTACGGCAAGTTAAAAAATAATTTTTAAATGGACTCAATGACTCCAAAGAATTTTCTTTTATCTTTAAACCAGAACTAACAAAACGGGTGCTTGTTCTGAGGCTAAGAGCTGTCCTTGGTTCTCTGCAGAGCTCTGCCCGCAGAATTTTGTCACCGGGCTCGGGCTGTGCCCACCTCGGGAGTTGCGGGGCAGAGGTCCCCTTTCAGGGAGGCGAGAGCCTGCACGCACCGGGGGAGCTCCGCGGGCACACGGCTGTGTCCGCCGAGCGGAAGGGCACAGGAGGCCGCCGCGCTCCCCTCGNGCCTGTGGCGCAGCGCCCCCCGGCGGCCGGCCCGCCCCGGTGTGCCCGCCCGGCGCTCTGGGGGCCGCAAGGGCCGCAGCGGAGCGCAAATAATGAAAATGGTAATGTGCGGTCCCTGCACCGCAACTGGCGCCGACAGGGAGCCCACGTCAAATATTCGTACTTAAATATTAGCTGGAAAGCATAGTTTGTATTTGTGATTGCGGGTAATCTGAGGGTTCCTGCGAGGTTGGAAGTTTAGCACGGCTCTTGTCAGGGGGAAATGGAGACCTCCGAGCAAAGTCACCGGTGTGTGTTGCGGTGGAAAATACATTTATCTGACAGGCTATGACCAGTTTCGTCTCTCTTTTGCTATGTAAAAGCATGGTTTACTACGGGAATATAAAATTTTATGTACTGCAGAAAATCAAATAATGAGACTACAGGATAACTTCTTTTAAAATCTGTTGACTTTATTATATTTTAATCTCTATAAAATAAACTTTCCCTTAATTTGTAAACCACATCACTTATCAGATGGTAACTCTAATTATTATCCAAACTCAGTAATAAGGGATCTCAAAGGGAGCCATGCAGAACAAAATGGGGAAAATGAAAAGATGTGATGACATCCCACTATACACCTACTGAACATTTAAAGGCTAAATTCTCCTTGTAAATGTCAGTCTTTTCAGGAGAATCGCATTACCCCTGCGATTTCCTGTGTGTCTGCTGGGTGCTGCACATGAGCTACATCAATCGGTCCATTTCTTACTGCCAATCACTACTTTATTACTGCAAAAATAAACATCCATAGCTGAAGGTACAGTAATAAATGCATTCATTGCATTTATTTAAATAAATGAAATTGGCTTTTGGTGTTCATTCCTACCTGGAAACTAAAATGATTTTTTTTTTTCTACTATAGGGGATGTTTTCAGCTACTACAAAGAAGGATATCACAGTGAGTAGGATTTTCTTTTCTCATTGATCATGGTTTTTAAATTAGTTCATATAATGCATACTAAATATATCTGCTATACCTCAAGATAGCTTTAAAAAATAGAAACGATTTTAGAGAGTGAATTGTTAAGCAACATAAATAATACTTTCAGTGGCAATAGGCTTACTAATCACTTTTTGCATTCTCAGTCCTCATTGTACATCACAGGTTGTTACAGTTATGGAACAGGCAAAAGGTTGAGAATAAATAAGAAAAGACGATAGTAAATACAAAACAGACTACATTTTGTGTAGAAACAGGCTGAAGAATTCTGGGAAACTACTGAAGAAAATTAAATGTAACGGATAATTTCAAAAGCAAATAGGGAATAACCCCATTGCTACTGACAATAGTCAGCTCTTCCAACGTGCTCTAGAAATCACGTGGAGAACCCCAGTGTATAGTGACAGAGTCATCATCAGTGGAACCATTTCAAATCCACCATGTACTTCTGAGTATAGTCATCCAAGCACAAGCATTCATTTGGTTTTCCTGAAGGAAATGAAAATAAGTGTTCCTGTTTATGTCATCATAAGGGTTTTCTTCTCACTTTGCATAATTTGATTATCTTACTGCTTAGGAGCTGGGGCTGAGGCTGACTCGGACACTGCAAACAGTGATCCCACTCCAGCATGAGTGGGAGGCTCTTGGTCACAGTAACAATTCCTCCCTCTGCACTTGGAGGCAGCTCTGAGATCACATCTGCAAATCGTTCAGATAAGTGACTTTGGTCGCACATAAAATAATGTCTTGCAACTCTCCAGTTCTGGAATTTGTATGTGGTTAGTGTGATAAATGTTATATGATTTTATACACACACACACACACACACACACACACACACACACACACACCAGACAAAGGATAATCATAGGGTCAATGAAAAATGATGGTTAGGAATAGGTATTGGATGATAGCAAACAGAACATTTGTTGAGCAGCTCATTTGTAGCTGTCTGCAGAAAGGAAAGGGAGGGTGAGAGTCTCCCATGTGTTAGAGATAACAGCAGTATCAGCTATAAATACTCTAGATGCACTAAAATCAAACAGAGCCTGAAGCCCAGATAATGTAAGTTTTTAGAAAGGGCACATCTGCAATCCTTTCACTGACATTTTCTAGAAGATCACAAGAGTCAAGAAGAGATTCCTGGAGATTAAGAAGTAGCAGATTTAAATCTCACTTTTTAGAGAGGAGCTAAGGACAGGAAACTATGAACTAGCAAATGGAACATTGGTTGTACATAAACCTGGACACTGCTGAAGTGATTTGGCTAAAGAACACCTGGAAAAGTTTACTCTGATTAAGGAAAGCTAGAATGGTTTATAATTCATTAAGTTGTTTGAAGTCTTTAGAGCTACTACGGCCATAGAGTTCTTTATAGGTATAATGACTTCTCTGAAAGATACATTCATTTATATCTTAATAACGAGAGCCTGGTTAGTGTGAAGCAACAGCACATACTATGGGGTTTTGATGTTCCAGCTGAAGTTTCTGTGAAGCTGCTGGAAAAGTTAAATGCTAAACAGAAGGCACTGTTTTCAGTGGTAGGAAAGAGGCTGAAAACCAAAGGCTGTTAGAAAACCTTTCTTCTCTGAATTTTTTTTAATTATCTTTTTTAGATTCTGTTTTTGTGGACATTTGAGACCATCATATTTTTTAAATATGTATTTTATTCTTCTCCAGTATTTTTTACAGCAACATAATGAATCCTAGTATCTTGCAGACAGAGCAAAATTTATTTCAGTGGCAAAGTCTGCTGAGATGGCAACACATCCCCTTCCAACCAGAATTGAGAATTTGGGGCAGGGAGATAAATTCACAGTGAGTGTTCCAGTGCCCCATGCAGGCCTTTTGCAAAGCCAGCTGTACATTTTGTATTGCTCTCAAGAATGCAGGGTAAAACAGCTGCGCTGGGAACAGGCATTTCTTCACCTATTCTGGTTGCTGAGGTGAGGTTTTCTTCCAGGCTTTATTATCTCGGGCAGAGGCCATGTTTCAGTGGACTCTATTATTACAGACTTTCCCCCATCTCTCCTGAGAGATATTTCCAGCTGTATCTCATTCAAGTTAATACTTAGTGCATTAGGGAGCTGTCCCATTCCACCATTCTGGCAGGACATCAGTTTTGCTTTCTCCACCAACCCCAGCCCATTGGAAGCAGTGGAGGTTGTGTCTGGATGCTGCTGGGCAAAGCAGACCTGTCAGGAGAAGCTGCTGTGCTGGGGCTTCAGAGGTGCGCATACAGTCAGCCCTAAAAGGAGGAGAAAAGAGCAAATAGGATTTCTGGACACTTCCCACCTTCTAGCAACCTGATTAAACATATTGGCTGGCTGCCAATAAAGAAGGAAAACAATTCATTATCATGTGTATTTGAACCTACTGGAAAATTGCTTACTGCTCAGCATTGTCATTAACTCAGAATAGATTTTCATAAGGTTTCCATTTTCTCAAGCTAAGGGCCAAATTCATCCCAGATGTAACTTTCTTAATGCCAATACAGCCACACTGAGAATAAATTTGGCCCCATGATTTTAGGATCTCCGTGCGCAGGGACTCCAGTCCATGTCCCTGTGCCAAACCATAAAAAGGCCAATATCTTGGAACCACCTATCAGTTCTTCCCTAACTGTTCTTCATCAAAGACTATTTAAAATAAAACAACTCAAGGTCAGGTACCTCTCCGGACCAGGAGTTCTACAGCTGAGAGTGTTTTTTCTGGTACAGCATGAATCAGAGACAGAAGGAGGCATGTAACTGAGAGGAGGATGTGCAACCCCATACTGTATTCCCCCTGGACTAAAGCATGGCTAAAGCACAGGCAGATTGTGTGGCAACTCACTTCAACCAGTTCAGATGTGGTTACCATAGTTGTTCTAGGGGTAGAGAGATCAAATAGATCTTCCTTAGACAGTAAGATGGATTAAGACTTAGAAAGCAGAATTGTCATGAAGGCAGTCAAGAATATGGAGCCCCAAATGTTCCCAGAAATCTTCTTATTGATAAATTACTGTGTTAAATTTTAGTAGTGTATCTTTCAGGCATTGTATAAATGGAAGGAAACCTAATCTGTGTGCTCGCACTAGCAAGAATTTTTACAAGCAGGTGATGTCTCTGACACTGCACGCTAGTCTGAGTATCCCCAGGCTACCCAAGGTTTCATTCAGGTACTTGCCAGTGAAAAGTGTTCCTAACTTTTTATGAAGAGTTAAATTTCTGAAGCCAGAAAGTCTGCACTCCATACAGGCCTCAGTACACTGGGTACCCAACACTCCTAATGAAAGTTTAAATGGCTTCTATAAAAATACCACTGATCAAGGTTTTCTATCCATAACTCAGACATGCTTTTCAACACTCTATTGTGCTTAGGTGTTACCAGTGATGAGAATAACTTTATAGTTAGTCAATGCTCGCGCTGAGCGGCAAAACCAGAAAGCATTAGAGAAAGAAAAGAG
>WAAG01010869.1:3462-17826 GCA_013390105.1 Tichodroma muraria | reverse complement strand
TGAAGCATTCTAAACCGTTTATTTAAGAATTATCCTCTAACTTCCAGTGAATTGTGTTGCTTACTGTTTTGGCTTGGTAGGAATGTGATTTGCTCCTGCCAGCTTCAGCTCAGGAACTCCTGCTCCTGAGCTTTGTGCTTGGAGGTATCAACATCCACTTTGTCAGCAGCTCCACCTGGTTTTAAAATAACGTCAAGCTTACTACGTTTTCTTATACCTTGAAGTATTAGTTTGCATATGAACAACGGGGGTTTTATATCTAAACTAAGTAACAAGTCAGGTGACAGGAAGATGATAAAGACCAATTGACTTGTGCAAGCAGGTTGCACTCATTTCTCAAGGAATTGCAATGCATGCCTACATTAACTTATATCTGATTGAGGAGTTTACAGGAGATCCCAAATGTAAGATAGCAGTGGGTCTATACATATTTCTCGGTGACTGCCTTTGTTGGCTGCTGTGAAGCTTCCAGGAACTAGATTTTACACTGCTGAAGTGACTCCTTCTGCGTTAGTTATGGCACTTAGTGCCTGTGGGCTTCTTAAGGAAATTTGTAAAGCTACTGGCTCTGCCTCATTTCACAGCTGCATCTGCGGGAGAGCAGCTCAGAGGCTCTGAGGGGAGAAAGCTGATACCTGCCCGTGCAGTGAGGAGTTGAAGAAAGCTTTAAGGAATTAGAGAGGTTCAGGGGGAAAGGCAATGCACACAGTAACTTCACAGTTGTACTTTTTATTCTGTTAAGCGTTTATCACTCTCCAGAACTGTCACAAACCAGAGGTCGGGTGTTTTGTATCAACAGGAGGGTTTGTAGTGCACAATCGTAGCATGTAGAGAGAAGTCAGGATCAAGTATCTTATACCGTGATTGGTGTTTCATGCTTTCTATCCATCGCTTTTTGCAAATAGGATTTTATTCAAATGGGAATATTTCAGATGGCAAACCTATTTCTGGAGAAATCAAACAATGAAATGGTGCCTGGTTTCTGCATTATTTTTTACTGCCTAACGCTTAAACGTCTTCATAGTCATGTAATCAAGTGAAGGAAGATAACAATCTGCTCAAGCTTCTAAGGTATAAAACCACTATTATTTCCTTCTTGTTCTATTTAATAGCTTTAATAATAAACTTCAGTGTTTATTTTGTAAGCCAAAACAAAAGACTGTATTTTAAAGATTTACTCCAGACTAACAGATAAGAAAATGTGTAACACGTTCCTATCAATCAAGGACTCATTCTCAAACATTTCATTCATGTTCTCTTTAGAACATGAATACTCATATTTACACTCAGAATATTCCTAATGGTGTTGATTTTGCTTTTAGTTATCATGTTAGATAAATAATTGTTCCTGAAGACGTTTAGACCAGGATTCAAATGAAAGTGATGAGATGGCAAAACAGAGAATGATAACTCTTATTTCAGTTTTAGAGTTGTAACTTAAAGAGAATGTAAGATTGGTAAGCATGAAATATCCTTAAATGCAAATTTGACTTCAGTTTCTGTGTTCCATATGTTTTTGTGACACCTTGATGTCTGTCTAAATTAGGCTAATAGCACTGGCTTTTTGAAAAGCACCAGAAATTGTCCAAGCAAGGAGTTGTAAAGCCTTTTTATACAAAGAACTTTTTTAGCTTATTAAACATGTACAAAAATACTGTAATAATTAAGCCCACATAATGTACAAAAATTAAGATAAAAAGACTGTAATTACTTCTGTGATTTATCCATAAGAATAATACAGCATTTTTAAACTTAGCTCTGAGTCAGAAAGCCTCTTGCAGTGAATAAAACCTATCCTGTGATCCCTTCACCATCACCATATACAACTTATCAAAGTACTGCTTTCTCTGTGCCCCTTGAAAACTAAATTTCTGAGAAGTCATGAAACATTCTTGATGGAAGAGGAGATGTTTTTATCAAATAGTGTGATGCTTTGCAAATACCTCCTTTTCTCCCCTACACTTCCAAATCTGATAAAGTTTTAGCATTGATTTGATAGAATATTATTTTGTCTAGAAAGTAAAGTTTATTTTCTTTCTATATTAATAATACTTGTGGTGAATCTAAATAACAGGAAGTGGAACATGAATCTACTTTTCCAATGCAATTTTTTACATATCTGATTCAAATTATCAGCATGAATTTTTGCTCCTTAAAAATTAAAGGAAGACACAAAGGATTGAGTGTGAATCCAGATGCAAATTTGAGGCAGGGAGGATCAATCTGTATGGTTTGAAAGGTGCTGTCAGATGCTGCTTAATGGGGGACACAATTGTTGGAAACATCAATCTGCAGCTGAATTTATTTGGCTTTCAATAGGGGATAGTATTTCAGATAGAAACACCTAATTGGTAGCATACAGTAAAAGTGGCACAGTAAAAATGTCTGGCCTGTGTGTTAATTGCTCTGTCTGAATTAATACAGCCGTATTATTTATTGGAATACAGTAATCAAACCTGCTGCTGACTGTTACAAAGGGGGGGGCGTTTCAATTAACAGGCATTGCTCCCAAAGGGGCAGTAAGGAGAAGTAAGCAACAGAAGTGCACAGGTATTCAGGGCAGAAACTGTAAATGAGAGAATGGCTCGTTCTTACAATTCTTACACCTGATCAAGGTGTGAAAGGACTTACCCTTTGAGTCTGAGTGGTCCTGAGGATGGCTTCTTGTATTGTTTGTTGCATAATTCACTAAGGTTTCTTGTTGGCAGATGGTCCATTGGTATTAGCAGAAGACATCTTTATTTTCTTGTGGGTAGAAATCAAATGCGTAAAGCCCAGTCAATCTTGGTTCGTCCATAGTTACCAAAATAGCAGCTCAGATCCATTCTTTGACATTCCAAGGGTAGCAAGGTGATTTTACGTCTCCTGTTGCTTGCCCATGTAATGTTTGGATGGTGTTGCATGCTACATGTTTTAGGCTTGAGGTTATTCTCAATTATATCCACACTGACATAATGAGTCAGTGAGGGGGGAGAGGTGGAGTAGTATGTTTTTTTGGAGTAGTTTTTTTCTAGTGAAGCCTTCCCCAAGAGTAGGAGACTCATTTGCTTTGTTTTCTTCCCTATCCCGCTGAAAACTTGCAAAACACAAGAAAATTCTTAATCCACCGAAAATTTGTGTTAATGCATTATTTTTCAGTCTTCTCAATAAATGAAAAAAATAATCTTATCGTTTTTTGAGGCCAGCATGAGGTACCTGTTGCAATGTAACTGAAAAAATTGTCTCGATGTAAAAACTGTTACCTCAAAGATGTGATTACTCATAGTAGCATATATATCTACACTACCAGAGTTTATTTCTTGCCCTTTGTTTTATGCACATGTAATATTGTTTTAGAAGACTGAATTGCCTTAATCATTAGTGTTAGAGCATTTTTATGTACTTTTTGTTTAGTTGGTTCATTTCTGTTTTGATTTCTCTAATAGGTTGATTCAGGATTTTAGGATTTTCAGTGCTCCCTTGGTCTGATGAGTGCACCACCCCTGTATTGTGTGGCTTGGTGTTTTTAGTCTATATAAAATATTATTACTAATACAAAATATTAGTATAAAATATTTTTATAAATATTTTTTGTAAATAATGTATTTATAAAATGATAAATACCCGAAATATTTAATTTGAATGAAATATCATGTGCTGTCAGCCTGTGTTACATCAGGTTAGGCGCTTTACGTGAGGAAAAGCTACAAGCAAATCTAAATGAAAACAATTCCAGTACACACAATTAACTTAACTAATTTCTCAATCTAAATGAAGACTGTAAAACATCAGCATATAAAAGCCCAAAATCATTTCATCAAGGGAGTTGCTTATGGGTTACGTATTTTGACCAAGACACAGACATCTGTGATTGAAAGGAGACCTCCAAATTTCACCATATCACATTGCTGAAAGAAAGGTGATGTTAAACATAGATTTCAGAGAACAGATGACAGCTTTCAGAGAACAGATGACAGCTTTCAGAGGGGAAGTGACAGAAGATTTGGTGGCTGAAGTGGAAATGCGGCATAATTTATGGGAACTAAGTGTTTTGGAACTGAAGAAAATCTGCAAAGATCAGTTTGCAAAGCTTCTGTTTTCTATGAAGGCACTAAATCATAGAATCTAGAACAGTCTGGGTTGAAAGAGACATTAATGATCATCCAGTTCCTATCCCCCTGCCATAGGCAAGAACCTTTCCACTAGACTGGGCTGTCGAAGTCCCATCCAAACTTGCCTTAAACACTTCCAAGGATGGAGCATCCACAGGTTCTCTGGGAAACTTGTTCAAATGCCTCATGACCCCCACAGTGCAGAATTCCTCTGTAAGACCTAATCCAAACCTGCCCTCTTTCAGTTGGAATCCATTCCCCCTTGTCCTGTCACTACATGCCCTTGTAAAATCCCTCTCCACCTTTCGTGTAGCCCCATTAAGTACTGAAAGGTTCTCTAAGGTCTCCCAGAGCCTTCTCTTCTCCAGGCTGGATAGCTTCTCCCAGTCTGTCTTCATAGGAGAGGTCCTTTGATCATCTTGGTGGCCTCCTCTGGGCTCCCTCCAACAGGTCCATGTCCTTATGTCAGGAACCCCAGAGCTGCATGCAGTGCTTCAGGTGCCTCTCATCTGGTGGAGCAGAGAGGCAGAATCCCCTCCCTCGCCCTGCGGGCCACGCTGCTTTGGATGCAGCCCAAGATGCAAGTGCTCATCTGAAGTGTTCATGTTGAGTTTCTCACCCACCAGCACCCCCAAGTCCAGCTCCTCAGGGTTGCTCTTCATATTTTTGGTTTAAAATCATGTGAAGGCAGTAATGGAAATATACAAAAATTTCTGTATCTTGAGTCAGCATCTTGGCTCTTATTACAATATTGCTTTTAAACATTTGTACTCTTGTTCTGTTGATATAAATTCTGTTGCAGTGATAGATTTTACCTGCTCCTCCTCCAATGGGAAGCTGGCCCAAAGCCACGATTTCTTGAGTGTTACAATCAAATTCTTGATGTAAAGGAGCAATACTAGAGTGTGGGTATGTCTATGTGTGTATATGTTATCAGTGTGAAGAGTCCCTGTATAAGTCAGAATGCCTAGTGGTGAAGAAGCTGGGACAAGATTAATTTGTAGGATGCCTCTTGTTGCCCTATAGGGGGTGTGAGTGTGGGTGGAGGTTGACTGGGGTTGTTTTTTTGCAATTTTTCCTTATTAAAGGCTTTGCCTTGTTTCAAGAGATTAAGCAACAATCCATTTGACTTTTATAAATAATTTAAATCATTAGTAGAAGAAGCTTTTCCAAAGAAATGTGGGGTTTTTTTCTAGCTGCTAAAATATAAGTAAAATTTAGAAACACATGAAAGTGTTGGTTTGAAAGAATATAAACTATATCAATAAGTTTTTTATTCCTGTGCATTTTTCTGGAGTGCTTAATGTGATAAGATTCACAAATGTTTGCATTTTTTTCTAAAAAGAAGCTAAGCTTTAATTATGAGTCAGTTAAAACCAGAATTCTTTGGTAATACAGATTTGTTCTGAGTGAGTTCAAATATCAAATGTAGTTTGGAACAGCATACAGTAGACTTAAGAGCATGTTAATTGTAATGAAATTCAATTTGAACTGTTTCTTATCAGGCTTTACACATAATAGTTTTCCTGTAATTTCTTCAAACCTTGCAATCAATCAAATCAGTGGCTTAAAAGACTCAACAAAGTAGTATTTGACTCATCAAAATATTATCACATATTTGGAATAGAAGAGGAGCTGTTTAGAAACTTTCAATTGGATGTGTATGAAATCTACTTTTTCTGAAGTATTCATCGGTTGGAAAAAATTATATTGTTTAATGTAAGGCCCTGATTTAGCAAACTAATTAAAAATTTGCCTTGAATTCAAGTGGGTTTGGTATCAGGAAAGTTTGATTTGCCAGCCCATTGCAGAGCTGGGGAAAAGTTGATACTTTATCCTAAGAAAAAGTTTCTTCATTAGAAGGGAACAAAGAAACATCAACACCCCCATGTCCCCCCTGCCCCCCCAAAAAACCTCAAAAATCATTATGCAATCACACCCCCAATGTTTCACTGTTATATATGTTACTATTATGAGCAAGTGGCAGAGTCGAAGAGTTTCATCATATCAGTATTTGGTGCGAGTCAAAATTTCTCCTTAAATAAGTAATACTAATGAATTCAGCATAGGAATGTATGTGACGGTCCTGTGGTTTTGTTATATCAGCCTTCCCAATTCTACTATCAATTTATCAATCTGGAAATAATAAGACTAAAAATTAAACCCAAAATAGAGATGGTTCTTTTACATTAGGCCTTTGAGTTAAAGGATTAGAGTTACATTTACGGTTTTCTGGACAGACAGGAAGATTAAAAATAGCCTTTTTGAGAAAAAGGTCCTATTCTTACAAGAGTTCTTTTAACATGACTTCAGAATCTAAGACTTCAAAGCACTTGCAGTGCTAGGTGAAAGCTTGCAAGGGGTTTGTGTTAAAATTTTTTTGGGGGGTAAGAAAAAGATTTCTGATTTATCATATCAAATAGTATATTCTTTAAAGTCTTTTTTTATGTTGTTATCATTGGGATCTGGTAATCTGTGAAATCAGTGACGAAACTCTACATATCTATTTCTGTTTCTCAAAAATGTGTGACAAACTTCGTAAAGATTTCAAAGTAATCATACAAACTGATCTTGCTGTGTGTAGAACTAAATAGGTGATTAGCAGAGGAAGAGCAAAGGAAGTATTAACATGTTTCATGGCTTGCAGCACCTTGAAAACTTAGCTTTTATGAAGCTCTCCTGTTCTCTCTCCCTATTTTCTCTCTACAAATTACCAGTATTCTGTTTGTATGAAGGTGCTACAGTAGTTATCTTAGTAATTTAGAAGGTCATCTGTAGAAAGAGCTCTATATATTTTACATACATTTGTATGTTTTAGAGAGTAGGTGTCTTTTTATGATTCCTCTTAGGTTAATTATTCTGATTAGCTCCTGCAATTAGCTGAAGAATAATGGCTTTTTCTTAATGGATATTTTCTTCTTCAATTTAACCCTCTTCTTTTGACTCTGCTTCCTCATCACAGTGGGATGTATAATAAAAGAGCAGCTTAAGGTATATTCTATTGCATTTTGGAAATCTAACAACACATGAAGGAGTTACTATTATTATTATATATTCAGAATTTTATTCACTCAGAAAAAAAACAACCTGTTTTAGTTTGCAATAAATTAAAAATAGGATTTATAAATGTATTTTAATGGTAGAAATATAGACCCCTTTAATATATATTAAAAATATATAAGATATTTGGTTGGAAAGAACGGTTCATCTACTTAGGAGCTAGGAGAAGGTGAATTGGCTGCATAATTTCTTTTGCAATTCACTTGCTGCCACAAGAAAAATGCTCTTTAACAGTATTTAAATAGGTTTGGGCAGCTTCTCATTGGAGAAGGAGCAGATAGAGCCTAGTGTAGTACTGCAACAGAATTTATATCAACAAAACAAGAGTACAAATGTTTAAAAGCAATATTGTAGTAAGAGCCAAGATGCTGACTCAAGATACAGAAAATTTTGTGTATTTCCATTACTTCCTTCACATGATTTTAAACCAAAAATATGAAGAGCAGCCCTGAGGAGAAGGACTTGGGGGTGCTGGTGGGTGAGAAACTCAACATGAACACTTCAGGTGAGCACTCACTGGGCTTCATTGAAAGGCGTGGAAGTGATTCCTTCTGTATTGGCTGTCAAGTGTTGTGATACTTTGGCTATCCCACAGTAGTGGCTGCATGCTGGTGCTGTTCCTTTTCTGCCCTCTACCTGAGTAGAGGTACCTGGTGCTGAGACTCGCTCCCAGAGTCTCCTGGCCCGGTTCCCTGTTTCTTGACTTATACTGCATGCACTGTGTTCCCTACGAAACCTGTTACCTGTGCAAGATCCACTCTGGTATTCTGTGGCTTCAAGGTATTTCCCTAGTTCCCAGGTTCATGAGCCTGGATATATTGGTTCTCCTGAGCTCTAGTACATTTTGTGGAAATGAAAACTGAATTTTCACCAACACAAAGGCAAAATGGGGCAACAATCAATCTTCTGCCTCTTCAACAGCCTCATGGAAAGAAATGAAAAAGTGGCAGAGGAATGTTATGGAAAAAGATATTGTTGCCAGTATCATGGATGTGTCCACAGCACAGTGGGAAGTGCCTAGAAATTCTATCAGTTTTCTTTGGTGTTGCACATGTTTAGAATTATGATATTGTGTTTTTCATATGTTGAGCCTCTCCGGAATGATCTCGGTTCTTTACTGTCTCTCTCCATCAGTCCTACCCAACAGTAATTAAGCTGCAGTGGGCCTTTCCAAAGACAGGAGAGTTTAAATATCAGTAATTTGATCTGCCCTGTTTACTGATCTCTGCTGTTAGCTGAGTTGAAAGCGAAATGTTTTAATTAAAACGATTGGCAATAAGTTGGTATAATGCCATAATTTGCACTGGGCCTCTTCTAGAAAATGACTTAACCTCTGCCTCTGTTGCTAAGGCAACTAATGGACATAATTGTAGCTGGGTGCATATAGACAGCCAGTGGAGGGTCTAAAGCTTTTTTAAATTGCTGGGATATCATGATGCTGAAAGATTAAAATGTGATATTAGTAAAATATATCTAAAAGTGTCTCTTCCATACTTGAATTTTCACATTTTATTTTTTGGTACTGTTTCACGCTTCTAAGCCTTTCAGTTTGGACTCCAAAACCTCATGATGTCATACTTAAGTTCATTAATGCAGCACTGTATGTACAATAATTTGTGATATAATCTGGAAATGGCAATGGCTATTCTACTGGGATTTAGAATAATGTGTTTGATGGAATCTTATCACCAATCTATATTGAATCAGTAAAGAGTTAAGAATTAGATCATGCATTTTAAAGTATCCTGAATTACATTTTTAGACAAAAACCATAAAGCCTCACTTTTTTCCTCCTTCACCAGCTGGACCTTAAGGTTCTTAATGAACCTGGCCCCCACGGTAAAAAGAGGGAATTTTTCTGAAACAGCCATAGAAGTTCTGAATAGAGCTTAATAGATGCCCTTGACCTGATGTTTATCACTGCTGATCATGTGGAGTTTGATGGGGTCTTTTAAATAATGTTCAGACTCTGTACTTCTTAATTTGCACTGAAATGAAAAAATAACAAAACAAAAAAACGTTGATATGTTATTTCTCTATTGGAAAATAGTCAAAACTAGAATTTAAGGAAACTACTATTCTTACTGAAAAAAAAGAAAGGATGTACTTTGTGTGCTTTCCTCCTGACCTGATCCACGTCTAATATTTATTCTCTTAGAGATAAAATTAAAGAGAATGTCACCATACAACACAACAGTGTGAAACACACATCTCAGAAGCATAGATTTAAGCTTGTGCAATCACAAATCAGAACACAGGACTTAGTTACTTGAGGCCTTTCTCCTGCAGCATCTTGTTTACTTTTCCTGTCTTTTCTATATGTGTGCAGTGTACTCTGAAGGCAAAGATTGGGAGAACAGAGAAGTGGCAGAATGAGCAATACTGAGGTGCGGGAAAAGAGAGGTGCCTGAAATATCACAGAACTCAATTGCATAGCTTGTTTGCTTTTTTTTCATTCCTCTATTAGTACGTGCAATTGGGCAGTTAATTTGAAAATTTATGCAATTTATGATTTTATAGCATCACACAGAATGAAACAAATGACAAATGTTTTTTGGTTTTGTTTGGTTTTAAAAATATTGCTGGAAAGAAATTTTATTCCAGAACTACTGAATTCTCCAACCAAATGTATCTTGAAAATTTAGAGCATGAGCCATTAAAAATTAAATTACTTTCTTATCTCAAAGTGTTTCTCTCTGCTTTCCATGAGACAAGATTAGACTTCGCAAAAAACTGGATTAATTCAGTAGTTTTACTGAAAGCTTTCTAGTACTTAAGTATTGACAAGCCGCATATGAAGTTACTGACAACAGTTTTTACATCTTGGTAAACGTTTTAAAAGAGAAGGAAATAAAACAATGATTGTGCAAATGACTTTACTAAAATATTTAAGTTTGGGCCCTAAGGCTGGAACTCTGAAAGCACTTGGAATCATTGAACTTCATGGTAGATGGTTGTCAAACCAAAGCAGTCTAACTTGCTTCACTTGTGAAAGGCCACTTCATCAGAAAATAATAAGATTGCCTTCTCACAGTGGAGATTTTAATAAATTCTTTGCCGTTGTGGGTTTTTTCCCTCTCTGTGCTTTCCTACCTTCCATATATATTTATATGGAATACACTTCCCAGGAAAACTTGTTAATGTTATTCTTACTTCTCATAGGCTTTTGCTGTAAACTTGCTGGGCAGGCAGCTGTGCTGGCCAGCAGAGGTTATGAAAGCACCAGGATCAGGGCAGGCACGTTTGCTCTCCCCCAGAGCCCAGAGAAGCTGCGCTGCAGCTGAGCAATGGATGGTGGTGTGAGGTGTCTCTGGCCATGCTCACTCTCAGCTGTAGTTATTTGTGGTGAGTTCAGAGCGTGGCCCTACAGGAAGCAGGGCTAACACAGCTGAGGTGTAGGAGAAACTCCTTGTCCTGCGTTCCCCAGGCCTACAGCCCAGGCTTGTCAGAAACCTCTAAAGAAGGGTGGCTAAGTCTGGCTGCTCTGCCGGTGTAACCGGGCTTCTGGCACTGGCTGGGATGTTCAGCCCCTTCTCCCACATGTGCTGCTCTCTGCTGTTTTGCCTCATTGGGGAAGTATGTGCCATCTGCTTTATATGTCTCTACTTCACAATATGCGTTTGTACTATGCGCTTTTCCACTATATTTTTTATACTTTTCTATGCACAATATGCGCTTTTCTGATGGCCTCCTCTGATATTTGTTCTTTTCTAAAAGTAAGATACCTTATTTCTTTTCAAATTGACTTTTGTTAGTAAAAGTCCCCAAATGCTTGAAAAATGCTTGCTAATTGGAGTATAAAAATCATACTTCTATACATAAATGTTAGGATACAAGGTTAACAACTGGTGCAAATATTTATTCTTATGCTTCTTGTGCATGTAATAACATGTCTCTTGTGAATTAGATAGAGAAGCGCAATCTGAGACAGAATTGGCAAATGGGCTTCTAAGTGAAAATGTTAAATGGTTTTGAAAAAGAAACGCAGTGTGTATATATATCATTTGTTCATTCAAGATCACAGGTTGATTTTGAAAGGGAGGGAACTCTGAAAAATTAGAATAGGGAAAGAAAAGTGGAAAAACTTAGAATGCAGCTAGTAGAACTACAAGAACCATTTCAGTTGAAATCAATAAAACTGCATCATCTGTGTACTAAAAGTAGGGTTTTATCTTTATTTATTGAAAACCGCAACATACCTATTGAAATGGAATTGTGCGCTTATATACCCTTATTGTTACAATGAATGTTATTTACCATTTATAGTGAAATGATAGCAGTAGATCTAAAACACATTAGTTTTGAACAGTTAGAAATATAATTCTCATTACTTACAAACAAGGTTGTGATAGCCATTGTTGAGCGGTCCCACTCAGCACGTGAAGATCACCCTGAAACTGTATGCGGTGAAAATGCCTGATATGAAATTCATTCAGGTGCCAATGACATTTAGTTGCAATTGCATGCCTTAATATTACATTTTAAATAGTACATCTGGGTGTGACAGTGCCTATAAAACCAGAGTTAGGCGGTAGCCGTATAAAAATCTGTATAAGTGAAGTACAGTTTGGCCTGTAGAAACCTTCTCATTTCCTGTTTATCTGTGCTGAGTTATAAAAAATGTAGGCATCTATTCCTGTGTAAAGTTTTCTGTGCTGTACACTTAATGAATAGCGGCTTGGTAATATATGTATTTTGGCAAAGTAGTCTATTAATATTTGGCACCCACAGCTGTCTTTTCTTCACCTTGGTAAAAGTGGATTAAACCATCAGTGTGGTACTTTTTCCCCTTTGAGTGTAGAACTCTGCATTTAGAAAAAATCCCCCTCATTGGTGTGTAAGATATAATAGCATGGTTTGCCTTCATAATTTTCCAAAAGAAAGAAGCTGAGTTCCTGTCTGCAGGTGTTGGGGAACACTAGTGATCAGAACAATTTGGAGAACTCTGGAAGCTCTAACTTGAAAGTTTATTTTGTGCTGTTGTACATGTTGCCAGTACTACATTTTTCCTTTATAAGGGAGAAATAGACAGACACCCTTGAGGAGGAGGAGGTGATATTTCCTGGAACGATTTGTTTAAGGCCAGCTCTGTGTGCCTCAGCAGCCCAAATAAGAGGGAGAGAGACTCCTCTCCTTTCTAATCCTCTTTCCTGCAAGACTTAATCTACCTTTGCACAAAAAACTCATTAGACTTCCAGTGTTCAAATTTGGGCTTATTAATTCCCACAAAAATTGCTACAGCCTAGTCTTTCTCCACAGTTGTTTTTTCTCCTAACAATTAAAGCAATAGTTAAGTACCTTATATATCATCACATTCATACTATTCAAAGTTTTAAAATTTTCTCTTCAGTAATATTCAAAATAGTTGAATAGATGACTTCTCATTTTAATGGCAGGGGTATGGCCCTGAAGATTTTACTCATATTGCATTGCTCTGGGGTCTCTCTAGGCACAAATGAGTTACAACAAAGTTATAGGTGTCAATATCATGTCAAACTGTTCAGCAGAATGCTACAGTGCATTGTATTGCGTGTATTTCAAGGGGAAGTAACATTTGAAGAAATTACTAGCTGAAACTGGCGTTTGCATCATTTGTTCATTACCCTAATTTAAAGCTTGCAAAGAACCATGTAGGAACAAATTATAGTTTAAAAATACCCAAAGTGTCATGGTTTATTGAGCTTTTTTTTCTGGGGATTTCCCTGGTTAAAAGCAAAAGTCTGAGAAATTGACTTTTCTCTTTAAGAAAGTGTAAAGCTTACATTTTTGTATCTTAAGATATGATGCTGACTAACCTGTAGGGTGGCAAAACAATGCCACTCCCGCATGACTGAAATTCATGCATTTAAGGACTTAGGGAGTATTTGTAAGGAAACTGCTTTTCAGAATAGATTGAAGAAATAAACCTAAAGCTGCTTAAGGATATAAAATAGTTTAAAGTCCTATGGGAAATACTTTAGAGGGCAGAAAGCATTTACAAGGGCTCATGGAAACCCAAACCAAAATGATTTCATAGCTCTACCATGGGGAAGATAACTTGGCTGAATTGTATGCTCCTGTCACTTTGCAGGAGATTCTTGTATCAGAAATCCATGCTGAAGGATATAATACTACTCAAGAAGGTGGATCCTTCTAAACAGGTACATTCTTGATTTGCCAACTCCTGGGAGTAGTTGCGCAATCTCATGGTTAGTCAGGAGAGTTGTGCTCAGGAAGTCCATTTCTGACCTCCTGGAGAATTAAGCACGTGGAGAGTGAATATGAGAAGATCACAGAACGGTAAACTTGGAAGGGACACCTGGAAGTCATCTGGTACAACCTCAGAGTCCCCAAGAACACAGTACTCAGGATTGTGCCTGGGCAGCTTTCGTAGATGTCCAGTGAAGCAGACTCCACAACATCTCCTGGACAATCTGTTCCAGTGCTCAGTTAACCACACAGTAGAGCTCTTCCATGTGTTCAGGTGGAATTTCCTGTCTATCAGTTTTTGTCCGCTGCCACTTGGCTTGGCACCACTGAGCAGAGCTTGGTTCATCCTCTTGGCAACCTCCCTTTGGATACTCATGGACATCGATAACATCCTCTCTTGGTTCTCTCTTCTCGTGGCTGAGCAGGCCCAGCTCCCTCAGCCTTTCCTTTCAAGAGAGATGCTTCAATCCCTTTGCCATCCTCATTGTCCTCCACTGGACCTGCTTCGGGGACTCCATGTCTCTCATACTGAAGCCCAGAACTGGACACAGCACTCCAGGTGAGGCCCCACGCAGCTGAGGAGAGGGGCAGGATGATAAGATCTCTTCCTAGTGCTCCCCAGAAAGGGTGATAACTTGCAGATTGTTGAGGACAAGGCAGAAGGTTTTAGGTGCCACCGATGATTATTTTGGATGAACAAACTTTTCCTGGCAGCCCCTTGGAATTTATAGCTGTTGCTGTATTACTATTGAGTTTGAAGAACAAATCTATATCCATTATGTTACATGGCTAGAAGAGAATATCTTTACTAAAAGTTGTTCAAAAAAGATCTTCAGAAAATGAGCTATTGACCCAAAGTAGTAGAATTTGCAGTTCAAAAAGATAACTGGCACTAATTTCTGATAACTGCTAAAATTGTATGGAGGTGTTTGAAGTCCACAGCTACTTCTACAAGAGTTCTTTTACTACATCTTGGGCTACAGGCAGTAATAATAACATTAACCCCCCCTTATCTAACTATGCA